>JACEFZ010011819.1:0-62404 GCA_014155875.1 Cepaea nemoralis | reverse complement strand
CAGTTAGTCCTGGGGTTTCATCTCGCAGGCCTACCGGAGGTGGGGTTGACTTGTGTAGTCTGCGGGTCATCTGCAGGCTACTAATATATTCAGTTTTCACCCCTCCTGGAAGAGGCTAGCCAATCCTAACCCTGCTGGCTGCAGGGCCAGGCGCAGTCCACACCTTGTAAACTCTCCCGCTGTTTATATTTCACCCCGACACCGCAAGGTACAAGAGGAACATGATGCGATGAAAGATGAGATGAGTTGTTTCCGTCAGCCGTGTGAATAGAACCATTGTGTATTCAACAAATTTTAAAATGGACGTCATAACAACCTATCACTATGGCAACATTTACAAGATGGCGACCGAAGCGCACGAAAAGAATGAATCTGTTGACGAATCGCATCGTACATCTCTCCTTGACATTATAGAAGATCGATGCAGAACACAGAATAAGGTAAATGTAACATCGGTCTTCACAGTTATGTTTCCTTTAATTCCAAACGTTATTGTTCTCCTTTTTGTCCTCCCTTTTCTTGTTCTTGTTCTTCTCCGTACCGTACTTCACTACACTACACTACTACACTACTATAGCATGAACCATCAGATTTTTAAATTTGAGTATTTTCTAATGGGACCACCACCAAAAGATAGGCCTTGAGAAACCGAATCTAATGGTACCAAGATGATGCATGTATGTCAATTAGAAGCGAAGATATGCAACTTTAAGTGTCGTGGTCATTAACGCAGAAATTGACACAAAAGATCTCCCCCGGGCATCTTTTTTTCGTGTCCAAACCAAGGTCATAGCAGAAGTTATCAAAATTTATGTTCTTACTAGTGTAGTTTGTTTATTTTTAAATGAACACCCTAGCAACCATACACGAACATCCTAGCAACCATACATCATTGCGATCGGTGTAGCGAAGCCTAATTGCTCATGTCATCTATTTTTACATATAATGCAACGTTATCTAATTAGCATATAAAAATGGCCGCTAATTAGTAGTTATATTAATTAATTACCACGAGCATTCTTTATATTAGCTTTAAACCCTGGCAAGTTGTATCTTGTATTCTGCGGAATTGTGCAACGCACGATATGTGTTATATCCTGTTTAGATAGTATGCAATGTTACCTAATTAGCATATAAAAATGGCCGCTAATTAGTAGTTATATTAATTAATTACCACGAGCATTCTTTATATTAGCTTTACACCCTGGCAAGTTGTATCTTGTATTCTGCGGAATTGTGCAACGCACGATATGTGTTATATCCTGTTTAGATAGTATGCAATGTTACCTAATTAGCATATAAAAATGGCCGCTAATTAGTAGTTATATTAATTAATTACCACGAGCATTCTTTATATTAGCTTTACACCCTGGTAAGTTGTATCTTGTATTCTGCGGAATTGTGCAACGCACGATATGTGTTATATCCTGTTTAGATAGTATGCAATGTTACCTAATTAGCATATAAAAATGGCCGCTAATTAGTAGTTATATTAATTAATTTCTGTGTTTACGATCACGACACTCAAAGTTGCATATCTTCGCTTCTAATTGACATACATGCAACATCTTGGTACCATTAGATTCGGTTTCTCAAGGCCTATCTTTCGGTGGTGGTCCCATTAGTAAATACTCAAATTTAAAATCTGATGGTTCATGCTAAAATAGATATCTTTATATAATGAGAGGAGGAGCGGCTGGCCGAGAGGCTAGAACGCCGGACTCTCATTCGGGAGGCCCGGGTTCGATCCCTCGGTAAGGTGTCGGATTTTTTTCTGTCGGGGGCAAAATGAAAATCCTAACCTGCACAGTTCGCGGCGACTGCACTAGCCAGGCGGCCTTTATTCCTCAGGCTCAAAGACCCCTCTGCCATACACCGCAAGGTACTATATTGGCAGTAAATGACAGTTTTTTTATAATGAGAAATTATATTTTTCTAAAAAAAGAGTTCTCCTTTATGCAAACATTTAAACATTTGTCATTAATTAAAGAGATTGGCTCACAAGGTAGTAGTTCGATTTGCACGTTTCCGGGAAGGTTAACCTGGTCAACAAATGCCCGCAGAAGTCGGATGTGTCGGCCTAACAGCGCAAGAACGCAGCTCTGCTGTAAACGGGCACAACGCAATCACATACGAAAAAAACTCTGGATGAACGCAGAAGAAGAAGAAGAAGAAGAATTGCACGTTTTAAAAAGTGAAACGCATGCCGACATTTTGGATTTCCAAAGGCAAAGTCAAAGAGGAATTTAATATGTCGGCAAAAATATGTTTTTCTACCAAAGTTGAGCTTGTATTTCAATAAAACTTTCCAAATATACTTAGAATTGGATGCAGAATGTGAAAATCCAACTACAATTAATTGCTGTCTATTACCTGCACTAAAAACAGTTAATTTTGTACACAGACGTGTGCCGACATTTTGGATTTCCAAAGCCAAAGGCAAAGTCAAAGAGGGATTTAATATGTCGGCAAAAATATGTCTTTCCCTGGATCATTTGTCGCCACAATGGTTTGGACTTTTCCTAACACATCAGGTACAGAACAATTGTCCACAACCAGCAGCCGGGCAATGTATCCTGTACTTATAGGATATCCTCCTTCGAACGCAGATAGATGGGATCTGAGATCATCAGCAGTCCTTGCCATGATAGTCAGTCAAATTTTAAATAAATTTATGTAAAATTAATATTTAATAATTACATGCATTCATATAATAATAAGAGATGATATCTTTATATAATGAGAAAGTACATATATTTTTATAAAAAGGATTTATTTATTTTTCCAATCGAAAAGAGAATTTAATCACGTCCGCAAAAATAATTATTAATTCATTAATTTTTTTCTACCAGAAGTTACCCATATTTTTAAATGAAACTTTCCAAATTTATGTATCTTTGCATGCACAATTCGAAAATGCAACTAAAATTAACGAATATCTATGCCTTGTACTAAAAAATTTTTTTATTGCGTGCCGACAATGTGGATTTACAATCACAAAGAGGAATTAATCATGTCCGCAAACAAAACTAATTTTTTTTCTACCAGAAGTTACCCATATTTTTAAATGAAACTTTCCAAATTTATGTATCTTTGCATGCACAATTCGAAAATGCAACTAAAATTAACGAATATCTATGCCCTGTACTAAAAAAATTTTTTTATTGCGTGCCGACAATGTGGATTTACAATCACAAAGAGGAATTTATCATGTCCGCAAACAAAACTAATTTTTTTTCTACCAGAAGTTACCCATATTTTTAAATGAAACTTTCCAAATTTATGTATCTTTGCATGCACAATTCGAAAATGCAACTGAAATTAACGAATTTCTATGCCTTGTACTAAAAAAATTGTTTATTGCGTGCCGACAATGTGGATTTACAATCACAAAGAGGAATTAATCATGTCCGCAAAACTAATTTTTTTCTACCAGAAGTTACCCATATTTTTAAATGAAACTTTCCAATTTTATGTATCTTTGCATGCACAATTCGAAAATGCAACTAAAATTAATGAATATCTATGCCCTGTACTAAAATTATTATAATTATTTATGGTATGCCAAATAGCGAAATTATCTCAAAGACAATTTCAAATCTAACCACCGGCTATATGCACAATGATTGGACCGGCCATTTTACCAGAAGCGGAGATGGTAATTCGTTATTGTCACGAGTTATTTAAATATATCCACTGAAATGTACAAAGGGTATGTTAATAGTCAATGATGTGTGACACAACGAAACCCTTCTGCGCAAGCGCGGAAAAAATGGCTTCCGGTTAAAGTATGCTTCAGTACTGATGGATCACGCTACTAGTACACTACACTTCTTCATTCTTCTTCGTCTTCAGCATTCCGAGCCATTGAGGTTCTTTGCTGCAGATTCAAGCCATCTCCATTCGTCTCTCTGGTTGACCTTCTCCTTCTCTTGCCAGTCGCTGATTCCAAGTTTCGTACCGTACACCTTACCTTAATCCTCCTTAATTGAATTACAGTTGCAGTCAGTCAACATTAAATTCCTGTCATGAATGAATCATAGGAAAGCTGTAGTCAACTTATTTGTGCTTGTTGACACTCCATAGAGTTTGGCCTCAAATGGAGCGGTTATAGACCAAAATAGATGTCTCTTTTCTTCATATGCTGGACACTCCTGCAAGAAACCATTTCTTTCGGATTTCTGACAGTCCATCAAAATCAAAGTAAACTGCAAAGTCTGTTCCTTCGTAGATTCTGAAATGTTTCTTCTCTTCATGAAACAACTGCCATAAAAAGAGCTTTAACTTTATGCTACTCTTTATTTTTCTCCACCATAGTAATAGTATTCTTGCTGCAGTTTTCAAGACCTTTATCTCTCCAGTGAAGTTTAGTTATTTGAGAATTTTACAGTTGCCACTAAGTTTTCTTGACATATAAATATCAAATGTATGTGTAAGAAGTAATCATAGAATAAACTGGGAATAAGAACATCCTGACCACCAGAAAATAGATGCACACTATTAATTCAGCCGAAGAGAGCAGATTACAATATTCTGATTCAGTCTGGGACACAAACAGGCCGTTCATGTGCTTAATATTCTGTAAGTATATAAATTAAAGATAGAAGATTCCGATGAATGTTACTGTTTGACTAGTAAAATAACTGCTAAATATTTGCTGCAGAAGTGTCCAACATATATACAGAACAGAGAGAGTTATCCAACATAATTTCTCTTGGTGTTCCTCTCTGCCTCTTCTACTGCTGATCTGTCCAGTAATCATGATGCTTTCCAATACCTCTTTTCTTATTTATGGGACTAACGGCTTGAGAAATGTATATTAACCAAGATTAACTCAAAAGACAGAGGATGGCCAGCCCAGGGATCGTGCCGATGTCATTAACGCCCTTAAAGATATGGCGAGAACAGAGGATTTTGACGCCAGTGATTCCACATCGCTTTCCAGGATGAAAGACCTGGGAGTAAGAATCGGCACAGCCAGACGCGAGAGGTACATCGGGAAAACAAAGCGCCTCGTCAACCAACACAGAACTGGCACTATTAGCCACCGGACGCTGATGCATATGCTGGGGGGAGGATCTGAGCACCTATGGACATGTCCGGAGTGCAACGAAGATACCCCAACTGATAACTGATAACTGATAACTGATAACTCAAAAGACAAAAAAACACAAATGCATTAACCCATTTTTCCGGGTCTATAATTTTATGAAAATGCAAAGAATACCATGGCCAGACAGAAAATCCAACAAGGAAGTCCTACAAGAAGCAGATGAAAACTGTAAACAGATTAGAGAAATTAGAAGTAGACAGTCACAATTTTTTGGACATATTATGAGAATAAATAAACTAGAGAACTTGGTAACAACTGGCAAGATTGAGGGGGAAAGAACAAGGGCAAGGCAGAGAAGTAAATATCTGGATGGCTTGGCCACGTGGCATGTTTGAGACAAGACCACGGAACTGATCTGGTGATCGTGTAAGATGGCAAAAGATGACCACCCATGCTTATCGGCATAGCATATGATGATGATAATTTTATGAACATTTTCAAAAGTGACATTTATCAATTGCTAATTTTAGTTTGGTCTTGAGGCTTCTGCGAGAAATAAATTTACAGGTGTTAATTAGTACTGAGAGAAGCAAACTGAGCCTCAGTAGCACAGTGGCTAGCATGCTTGCCTGCCAGTCCAGTAGTCATATGTTTGAATCTCCTGTGAGGCAGGGATTTTTTTCAGTGACCAGGGCTCCTTGTTGACCCAGCCTATTATGGGTACCTGGACATTTCCTGGGAAGTAAAAGCAGGCAACATGATAATGACTACATTATCCATTGAGTGGTGACCAGTCTAAAATATGGGGCTAGCACCACATATTCAATATGTATAATATATACTCAGCAGACACACTACTTCTAGTAGTACTGGGCTGAATTTTGTGTGTGGATTAGCTTTCCCTATTAACAGTGTCCCTCACCATCAGTGAACCCACTCCGACTTCAGAGGTACTTGTAATTAACGTCCTCTAGTCAAGGATGATAGGTCAACATTTTAGTCAAACTGTCCAGTGTAGAGGTTGAACCCGTTACCTCAGCATCAGCCACCGGATGTTTAAGAACATGCGCTCTTATTCATTCGGCCATGCTGACCTACGAAGCTACATATGACTATGGTATACATTTCATGTTTATGTATCTGTATGTGCTCTGAAACAAGGGTGTGCACCTAGGGCTACAAATGTGCATCAGCTTACAGGGAACATTGGTTATTTCAGTGTGTAATTAATTTATATATATATATAGTGTATTTTATCGCATTCACACATCTTGTCACTTTCATACATCTGCATGCACATGTGTGTATTTAGTGTACATTGTCACATGCATATACGTACACACTCATGTGCATGCTCACACACAAACACACAAACTCACACATTATATGTACTCAGAGCATCTTGTTACTACCTGTCCTTTCTTCCCCATTCCATATGTAATTGTTCTGACATCAACAGATTTGCTTCCACCATTTTTTTTATTTCACAAAAACACACTATGGTTTTGGCCGAGCGGCTAGAACGCAGGACTCTCCTTCAGGAGACCCGGGTTCGATCCTTCGGTAAGGTGTGGGATTTTTTTCTGTCGGGGGCAAAAAGAAAATCCTAACCTGCACAGTTCGCGGCGACTGCACTAGCCAGGCGGCCTTAATTCCTCAGGCTCAAAGATCCCTCTGCCATACACCGCAAGGTACTATATTGGCAGCAAATGACAGTTTTTTTATGACACTATGGTTGTTTACTTTTGTACAACCAATGTTTTATGATATGTAATTTCAAGAGTTTTTTTTTTCTTTTTCAGAAATATCTTATCCATCGTTTAGTATATATTTCAAAGATTCGATCGCCTCAAGTGGACAGAACGTCACTTGGAAGTATGTCACCTATCATCAACTGTTGTTCTCATCTCTAGACATTTCCTGACCTCAGGAGATGAAATGTCGATTGATATGTAATAAATTTTGATTGATATGTAATCAGTTTTGATTGATATGTAATCAATATTGATTGATATGTAATCAATGTCAATTGATATGTAATCATCGTCGATTGATATGTAATCAATGTCGATTTATATGTAACCACTGTTGCTGTTGTTAAGCCCCCTGTAAGACTGAGTTTTAACAATTAAGTTTGATACACTAGTGTTTAGGTTGCCCATAAAAGGACTTGCATTATTCAGAGTGAGGTTGATGATGTAGAGGCTTTCCTCTCTGCCCAGTACTTGAGTACTATCATGTGGAGGCTTTCCTCTTTACCCAGTACTTGAGTACTATTATGTAGAGGCTGTCCTCTGTGCCCAGTACTGACTTGCGTACCATCTCCACATGTACTGTGATACAGAGCTCTCCTTCCCCTCTTCAAGCTGAAACCAATGGGGTGTGCAAAACCAGTACTGCAACTTAACATCTGTGGAAGGGCATATTAGGATGGAAGCAGATCAAGATTCAGCACTTATGGATTAGCTGGGATTAAGCCTAGGCTGGTAATGTTTCCCCCACAGGCTTTAGGTACGAGGGGGCTTCACATGAAAACCTGAAAAGTATGATAGAAATTACAATAATCATGCTATTATCTTGTAACCTGTCAGTATTCTTGTTAAAGATGTCAAGAGTTTTAAGCATGTGACATCACGGTGTAGACGAATATGTCGACATCTTGAGGACAGTTTAAAGATTGCCGCACCACTTTTGACATGCACCAAAGAGGAGCAGCGTTCTGTTATCCGTTTTTTGATCAGTGAAGGAATGAAACCTATAGAAATTTATCAGCGAACGAAGGTATAGTATGGTGATGCATGCCTGTCAGCCCAGCATGTGTATGAGTGGAGTAGGAAGTTTCAAAATGGGGTGAATTCTGTGACAGACTGTTCACGACACTGTCAGACACACCGAGTAGTGACCTCAGAGTCGATTTTTCTACAGGAATCTAAACACTTTATCACTTTTTCTATGGGCCAAATACTTGTGTAGGCAGTTGAGGAATCAATGCAGAAACTCAATTATGTCTGTTACTTTCATTTTTGTGCCAGGACACTGGTGTCAAAGGAAATTAACAGACAGATGCTTAGGCCTATTTCTGTGCCTATTGTGAACCAAATAGACATATTAAATGCCAATAAGTATCTTGGTGCAACTACCAATTTTGATGACACAATGACCATGCTGAGAATGAGAGACAATGGTGTCAAACAGGGAGTTGCGAGACATGAAGGCTGCGTAAGGGACACAAGGAAACTTGTGAATCAGCATCAGGCTGGTGTGAATAGCTGTTACACATTCATAAAAACTCTAAGGCGGAAATCTGAGCACTTGTTCAGCATTTAGTGATGATATCCCATTTTGATAGTTGTTTAATTATGCAGTGTGTGTTTGCCTAGGGGCAGGGAACACAGTTTCACAATTTTATGATATACCGAGTCAAGTATTTGAAATCCACCATGCATTGATTTGTATGTTATGAGTGTCAGTCGTTCAGAAAACAATGACAAATATCTAACAGTTGCCTAGTAAATCAAAAACAGCCCATAAATGCTGGGGTTGAGTGCAATGTCCTGTAAAGGACATGCAGCTAATTTTATAATTAATACATGTTATACTTTGTGCATTTCTGAGTAAATGCATTGTCCTATTACAGTTACAGTAGCTGTAGTATTGCAGTGTGATTACCTGTGGTGTATTACCCTGCTTGCAAGATAAAATCACATATACTGGAGTATTGGGAAGATCAGGTTGTGTGACAGTTTGTTCCATGCTCAGTCTTCGTAGACTTTGATGGAGAGGATGTATTAGGAGGATGGACAGACGTATTAGGAGGATGGACAATCGTATAATACCAATGGAAATCTTTTTGGTGAATTATAGATGGGTAAAATGTCTCTGGGTTAGCTTCAACTATGAAACTAAGAAGTGTGTTAGCTGGACATTATTAATACTGGCATTTATATTGCTCCTAGGGAGCAAGTCGCCACTGATTACATTTCATGGAGGACAAAGATCAGAAATGGTGTAAAGACAAAGGAGAAACTGACTGCAGATAGGTGGCATACTGAGCGGTATGAGACGTATGATGGTAGAAATGACCATGTGTTCGCTGCATCCATTCTGGATGAACATTTACCAAGTGGACTGGCCTGCCACCACCATGGGTCGTAGTTATTATGCCTTTTTTAAGCACACTGTAACAAACTATCATCGTCTGTCATGACAGCAAGTTGCCAGAGAATACTCTGTTTCTTCTTCTTCTGCTGAGTTCATCCGGACCTTTTTTTCCAGACGTGATTGCATTGTGCCTGTTTATAGCAGAGCTGCATTCTTGCGCCATTAGGCCGATACATCCGACTTCTGCGGGAATTTGTTGACCAGGTTAACCTTCCCGGGGGAATACCCTGTTTAATTTCATGCAGCTTTACACTTGAAATAATTTGTTACATGTTTTTACCAGACTACTATGATCAGCTGATGAAGAAGCTTCAGAATGATTACCCAACCAGTGAGCCTATTTCAGGACTGATGCTGATATACCTCAAGCACATTGTTCATGTTGTTGAGGTCAGTTTCTGTGTATGTTGTGTCCAGAGATTATTTCCACATCCTGCCATGTTCATGTTGGTGAAACAGTCTATTCATGTATTGTGTCCAGAGATTATTTCCGTATTGAAATAGTCTATTCATGTGTTGTGTCCAGAGATTATTTCCACATCCTGCCATGTTCATGTTGTTGAAATAGTCTATTCAAGTATTGTGTCCAGAGATTATTTCCATATTTTGTCCAGATTTAATTTCTTTATAGTTTTTGATGCTTCAAAGAATAAAATAAAAAGTTAGAGAAGCAATTAAATGGATTAGATAATGCCAATTGTATAGGTGCAAACTGGAGAATATTGATACAGTAACTGTAAAATATACAATCATTACAGATTTACTAAAAGGAAAACGTAGTCCCATAACAGATACTGTCATGGGGAGATAAAGTGTTAAGACTTTACATATTTTGGGCCATGAAATATGAGATTGGAGAGGCCATTAACTTTCCCAATACGTTTTCTTCCCAGACAATTCCCAGAAAATTGACTGATACCTATTTTTGTAGACTGAGTCAACCTCAGAGTCATACTGACAGGAACAAGTAATTCTACCTCTGCTAGAGATTAAACTTAGATCACTATCTTAGCTTGCAAGCGCACAAAACACTATACCACCATAGCTTAGTAAAAGCAGTAATAATAATAATAAACACTTAATAACCTGTTTACAAATAACCTGTGTAAAACTAATGTGTTTTAAGTTTGACCTGTATCGAAGAACCTGTGTCCAAACATTACATGTTATAGAGATCAAGAATAGAAGGCTGACTGAATGTGTGAAATCTAATGAGTAACAGATTTATTAATCACAAAACTCTGAAAAGAGTTGCAGATAATAAATAATACAATAGTGTCATAATTTACATAAGCACTATTAAGGGATGAAGAGAGTACTATTCAATAAAAGAAACAAAAATAAGGAAGAAGCAATCTACATTCACTATTTATGTTATGTTACAAGAAGTTTTATAATAGTCAGTTAAAATTCACCATGAGAATCTGGCATATGTCATGGACAAAATAAAATAACAAAGGAGAATTGAATTGCTAACTTGATTACACATTATTTATGAATCATAGTCATATTGTAAAACTGGTTCTAGTAGCATTTATGAATTATGTGTTGTGACTTTAGGCAACAAGGATTTATTGTCTGTAATGTTTTTCGTTTAAATATATATAGATTTTGATATTGATGTTTAGTTTCTTATTTTTGTGGTACATCACTCTCAATAATGTTATGAACATACCAACATATTTGAATTTCTAGACATTAATTATACATTTTACACACAAATGCATGCATGCACGTACACACACATGATTGCCCTCACACACCAAAGCATTGGTAATACTCTTATATCTGTCTTCATGTTATTCAAATTAGGACCTCACTTTTGTTTTTTCTATGACAACCATATGCCATTTTTTATTATTTTCTTTTCACCATTTTGTTGTATTTTGACACTGTCATCAGCATAATTCAAGTGAGGTGGTTAGAAAGATGACACAATATAACTTACACAATTTTATCTGTGATAAAATAATATTTAAAATCTATTTGAGAACAATATTGGTTAAATAATATTTAAAATCTATTTGAGAACAATATTGGTTACTCTAGACTTTAACACGTCCATCTGTTCTATTTCAGACATCGTCAGATATGATCCTGAAGATTGTTAAAGATCTTTGGAAGATGGAGCAGGATGAAAATTCATACATCTCAAAATCCAAGATTTTAATTGTGTCTCATGATATATCCTTATTTTTAAACTAATATTTATTTCTATCATCTTCACCCTCATTATTAACTCCCTTGGAAGGAAAGTTAATGGAACGTATTATCAAAACTGGAATTCATATAGCATAGTAGCTAGCATCCTTGCCTTCTGGCCTGGTAATCTGTCTGTCAAACAACTGTCATTTACTGCTTATATAGTGCCTTGCAGTGTGTGGAAGGAGGGTCTTGAGCCTGAGGAATTAAGGCCACCTAACTAGTGCAGTCACCACGCTCTGCGCAAGTTAGGGTTTTCTTTTTGCCCCCGACAGAAAATAATCCAGACCTTACCGAGGATTTTTCTTCTTCTTCTTCTTGTTCTGCGTTCATCCGGGGAGTTTTTTCAGATGTGATTGCATTGTGCCTGTTTACAGCAGGGCTGCGTTCTTGCGCCGTTAGGCCGACACATCCGACTTCTGCGGGCATTTGTTGACCGGATTAACCTTCCCGGGACCAAGGATTTGAATCCAGGTCTCACCAAAGGAGAAATGGGCATTCTAGCCACTCTGCCCACCACTTCTTGGCCTGGTAATTATGCTTTCGAATCTCCATGTTGTTGGAGTTTTTATAAATTAACCCGGGCTTCCAGGCTGACTCAGCCTAAAACTGAGAACAGAGATGCAATAGGAAGTAAAGATCGCAGTCATGATATTGACCACATTGTGTGTCAATTTATTTATAACAGTATGAATTTAGCACCATATATCCAGTATGACTATGCGCATGTAAAAGAGTCCTTTACTTTACTTTACTTTACTTTACTTATCAAGAAAAACACTCTTAATCTCACAACATGCAGAAAGTACAAACTTACTCAAGACAAATTACCTATATATATGAGGAAATAGAGAAAGCCTTCCAAGAGAAAAAGCAAACACGAGTGGCCTGGATAATCTAGAGAGAAAAAAAAACATTTAATAAACTTTGGAAGGGAGGACTGAAAGCAAAACTATACAAAAATGCAGTTTTGAGGTAAAATGTTGAATGTAAATGCATTGTATACCTTGGACTGTCGGAGCAACTAACAATAATTGCTAGGAAAAGGCGAATTAAGTAGAACGTCATATACAAATAAAAGAAGGCAAGAAACAGCATTCTTTGGTCATGTCATGAGAAGAAAGGCATTGGAAAATGTTGTGAATACTGGAAAGACCATCAGTGGTAGAGGTAGACGAAGAGAAATTATGCTGGAACTGACATCAGGTAGTGAGATATGTGGATATGTGCGGGCTAATTGGCAGGGCCATGGTGATGTTGACTGTATATTCCTTGACCAAACATTACGTCACCATTCGAATGTACAGTTATTGGTCCTTCCGAACTTTAGATGTCATCGAACATGGCATTGAAGCATTTGATACAAATGAGACCTTCGAGAATGTCATAGTTGACTTTCTTACACAGTTGCTTAAACTTGGAGTCTACTTGTTCAAACAGCCAAAGGTATGATTCAGTAAATAGATATTTACGCTCTAATAGATAAACAGATGTATACATAAAGATATAGAGATATACACACTCTGTTATATAGATAGACATATACATCATGTTACATAAATATACACCATATTAAATAAATAGATGTATACAAATATACGATAAATAGATGTATACACATCATATTAGATATATGATGTTTGATACAATAGATATATAAGACAGACAGATGGACAGATATATATATATATATATATATATATATATATATATATATATATATATATATATATATATATATATATATATATCATTGGCACCTTGCCGTCTTGACAGACGATAGTTTGTGCTCTAAAAAGGCATAATAACTTTTAACTATGGCGGTAGCGAGTGTGACTGATAAGGCCAATTTGCGCTGTAAATGTCCGTTCACAGTGGGTGCATGTGAACACGTGGTCATTTCCACCATCATGCACCATCTTACGTCTCAAACGCTTGGTGTGTGACTTTTCTGCAATAATTTTCTCCTTTGACTTTATTCCATTTCTGATATTTGCCCTCCATGCAACACGTTCAGCGGCGACTTGCTCCCAATGTGCATTATCAATGCCTGTATCAATCATGTCCCGCTTACACACATCTTTGTATCGTAGTAGAGGCCGACCCTGAGATCTCTTACCCATCTGTAATTCACCAAAAAAGATATCCTTTGGTATTCTACCATCATCCATCCTCCTAAGATGTCCTATCCATCTAAGTCTACGAAGACTGAGCATGGAATAAACTGTCACACAACCTGATCTTTCCAATACTTCAGTATTTGTGATTTTGTCTTGCCACTTAATACCAAGAATTCTTCGCAGACACCGCATATGAAAGCTGTTTAAATTGTTCTCTTGGTGTGAGTAAGTTGTCCAGGTTTCACTGCCATAGAGAAGAGTACTAAGGACACAGGCTTGATAGACAAGGACTTTTGTTTTTGCAGTAAGCTTCCTGTTCTCCCAGACTCTTTTTCTTAACCTGTTCATTGTTGTTGCTGCCTTACCAATCCGGATGTTGATTTATATATATATATATATATATATATATATATATATATATATATATATATATATCCACCATGTTTACATAAATAGATATTTACATCATGTTAAAACACATGGATGCATGTACATATGCATGCGAGCACACATGCACACACATATATGCATATAAACTGTTAGAAAATTTATATATATATTGTAGTTTTATCTATAGGTATTGTAATGATACTTTCTAATGTTTGTTTTTCCAAACTTCTGCTAGCTAAGTCTCAGACATGCAATGGATTCCTTGCATGAGAAAGTTCCGGATTTTCTACCACAACAATGTGAGTATCAGTTTTCTTATTGTTCATGCATGTTGTATGTATGGTGAGAGAGGGAAAGAGCGAGAGAGATATATAAATATGATTAAAATACTATAAGAAGTGTAACTTAACTTGTCATCTCATCTCATCATCTCTTGTACCTTGCGGTGTCGAGGTGAAGTATAAACATCATGAGAGTGCCCGATTATGGGCTTCATGTATCGATATTCCCATGGATTCTGTTATTCCCTCCGTCCATTGTTTACATGGTCGGCCTCTTCCTCTGCTTCCATCTAGTCTGTACCTCATTGCTTGTTGTGGCATGCTGTTGACTGGTAACCTACTTGCATGGCCAAACCATTTGACTTGCTGCTTTCTAATAAAATCTAGTTCTGCTATAACCCCCACTTTAGTCCTGATTTCTTCATTTCTGATCTTATCTCTTCTTGATACGTTAAGTATTCTTCTCAAGAATCTCATTTCTGTTGTTGTGATTTTTCTTTTCTCTTTTTCTGTCCTTGTCCAGGTTTGGCATTAGTAGCATAGAGTTGGTAGGAAGATTGTGTTGTAAAGTGCTTTCTTAGTAGTTATTGATACATGTTTGTTCTTTAGTATTGGTGCCATTTGTCCAATGAGTTGGTTTGCCTTATTGCATCTATTTTCGATCTCGTCTTCTGATCTGCCATTTGATGATATTATGCTTTCTAGGTGCTTGAAACTCTTTACTTGTTTCAAGGGATGTTCGTTTAGGTGAATTGTTGTTTTTTCTTCTTTAGTTATAGTCATTACCTCTGTTTTGCTTGTGCTAATTTTCATGTTATGATGTTCCCTACACATTTCGTTTAGACTATTCAACTTAACTTGTAACTGTTGATATTATATTGAAAAACCTTGTCTATTCACTGAGAGAGCAAATATCACTAGACATGCACATGAAATTTTGATGATATTCTAATTATCTGTATTGGGGGCAGAACACAGCCATGTCTTCAGAGTCTCAAGTTACACAATAATTTGTTTATTTTGACTACAAGGGATGCCTACGTGCCCAGACCAGGGTTCATATTGATCAAGACCCCTAGTTACCTTCAGATGTGGTGTTCTGGGCAGTCGCAACTACTCTGGCTAACTAAGGGAGTATTGACCAGCCATGTTGTTCTCTGCTATGTCTACTGAGACTGCAAGAGAGTCACATCAATTCATGATAATGATGGCAGACAGTCAGCACCATCATATCACACTCACTGCTTGGAGATCTCATTAAGTATGCCAGATTAAGAGTGGTGCTTGTTTAATAGGGTAGACACCAAATTCATCACCAATTCCTAATTCTTTGAATCATACGATAGTGAACACTTGAATTGACAGGGGTCTAAAACAGTAACATCATATTTAGTACACACCTTGAAATGTATTATTAATCAATCAATCATGTGCCATGCCGGAAAGCGTGGGCGGTCATGGCTCGCCATTTCACTCGATCACCAGTGTCGTGGATCAGCTCAGTGTTCCTGTCTCGTCCATACCATGTGGCCAAGCCATCCAGGTATTTTCCTCTCGGTCTGCCTCTTGGTCTGTTTCCTTCGATCTTGCCAGTTGTCACCAAGTTCTCCAATCCATTTCTTCTCATAACATGTCAAAAAAATTTTGACTGTCTACGTCTAATTTCTCTAATCAGTTTACGATGTTCATTTGTCTCCTGTAGTACTTGGTCATTGGTTTTTCTGTCTGTCCATGGTATTCTTTGCATTTTCCTCAGAAACCACATTTCTGCAGCCATCAGATGTTTTTCAGCTTGACTGCTCATTGTCCAAGTTTTACATCCATACAAAAGAACAGGCTCTATGTATCCCCTCAACACTCTTTTTCTCGTTTCAATTGACATCTTTTTATTGGTCAGAATGTTTTTCATCTTGCTAAAGGCTACTTTCGCCATGGCGATTCTTGTTCTAATCTCTTCAAGGCATCTCCCATCAGATGTTATGACTGTTCCAAGATAATTGTACCGATTCACTTGTTGAAGAATATTTCCATTTACTTGTATATTACATTGTGGCACTTCTTCCTTCCTAGTGACGACCATAACCTGAGTCTTTTTACAATTTAATTCTAACCCCAGTTGCTCACTGTGTACAACAACCGCATCTACTAATTGTTGCAGGTCCTGCGCATTGTCTGCAATTAATACTGTATCATCTGCATATCTAATGTTATTGATGTTTCGTCCTCCAATGCTGATTCCATTTATATCCTCTACATTTCTGAAAATATTTTCACTGTATAGGGAAAAAAGATCTGGAGACATCACACATCCCTGCCTAACACCTCTTTTAATTGGCTGATACTGTCCCACTTCATTATCAATCCTTATTGCAGCTTGTTGTTTCCAATATATGTTTTTTATAAGTCTAATGTCTTTCCCATCAATTTGTAGATCTGCAAGCATATCCACCATGTTGACATGTCTAACTCTATCAAAAGCCTTTGTATAGTCAATAAAGCAAAGATGTATATCCTTGTTTACTTCTATAGCACGTTCAATAACTGTTCGCAGCATATACACAGCATTTACTGTACCCTTTCCTTCTACAAACCCACATTGTTCTTCCCCTATTTCAGGTTGTATCTTCTTCCTCACTCTTTGCATGATAATTCTTAGCAAAATCTTTGTGATGTGACTCATTATACTAATTGTTCTATGTTGATCACATTCCAAGGTTCCTGATTTCTTTGGGATTGCAATAAATACAGAGTTACATAATTCAGGAGGTATATCTCCAGTATCATATAATGTGTTCATCAGTCTGGTGACTTGCTCTAGTCCAAATTCTTCTAAAGCTTTAATCATTTCTGTTGTGATGTTATCTGCACCGGGGGCCTTGCCAGCTTTCATATGCTTAAGAACATTTCGAACCTCCATCTCCAAAATTGGCGGTCCTTCATTATTAAATCTAATATCATACTGTTCGTCTCTGTTATCATCATAAAGGTGTTTCACATAATCTGTCCATACATGTAGAATCTGGTCTTTTTCTATTATGATTTTGCCATCTTTAGTTTTTAGACACCCTGTTGATGTACTTGTTCTTTTATTAGTAAGTTCCTGAATTCTTTTGTGCACTAATTTGGTATTTTGACTGTTGTGTTGGTTTTCAATTTCTAAGCACTTTTCCTCAAGCCATGATTCTTTTGCCTCCTTACATAATATTCTGACTTGTCTGTGGATTTCTTCATATTTGACAGAATTATTTTTGTTGAGTCTTCTTGTTTCCATGAGGTGTAAAATTTCTTCAGTCATCCATTTCTTACAACCCACCTTCTTTAATTTTGGAATAGTTGTTTCTGCAGCCACATTGATTGAATTCTTCAACGTTTCCCATTGATCATCCACATCCTGGAATAATATCTCTAGATCAGACAATATTTCAAATCTGTTCTGTACTTCTATGTTGAATTTGTTTTGTATTTCCTTGTCATTACTCATTGTACACAAATCATATTTAGTGTTTCCTGTTGTATACTTGACTTTCTTCAACTTTATCCTCAATGTTTCTGTGAGTAATCTGTGGTCACTATAACAATCAGCACTGGGAACTGTTTTTGCTACTGTTAGCGCGTTTCTAAATCTTCTGCTAATGAGAATGTAGTCAATCTGGTTTCTAATCCTGCTATCAGGACTCCTCCATGTCCATAATCTTCTAGGGTGTTGCTTAAACCAGGTGTTTCCTACAATCATTTCCTGTTCTTTTGCCCACTCCACGAGTCTGTATCCTCTTTCATTTCTCTCTCCTAAACCATAGTTTCCTACTGTGTATCTATCCCCTTGATTTCCTACTTTTGCATTGAAGTCCCCTATTATGATGTTTATTTCTGAATTTTTACATTTCTTTAAGGCAGCCTCTATGTCATTATAAAATTCTTCTACACTATCTTCACTGGATTCTCCTGTTGGTGCATATACTTGAATAATATTTATGCTAAAAGGTCTGCCACTTAATTTAACTAGTAGAACTCTGTCCGACACGGCCCAATATCCTTGAACAGATGTTGATGTTTTCCGGTCCAAAATAATTGCCACTCCCCTATGACGATCTTCACCTCCAGAATAAATAATCTTGAAATCGTCATCTATCTTGATGCCTGATCCTGTCCATCTCGTTTCGCACATACCTAAAATATTAATTTTTTCCCTTTCAATTTCTTGTTTTATGTTCTCTAATTTTCCGTCGTTGTTTAACGTCCTAACGTTCCATGTTGCTAATTTTAACGTCTCTGTCCTTGTCTTGCGATGATCAGTCTTTAAGCAAATCATGATATACTAGGCACTTTTAAAGAGGTAGTTTGCCGTTGCTTTCCTCTATGGCAGTGACCGTACTGGTCGGAGACCGCAGCCATTGACTCAAGAAGAGCTCTTCTGCCTGCCGTCGTGAATTCGAGACCATGACCAACGAATATCTGTCGGCTGCCCTCAAATTTCATCCACCACCTGCCTTCCGTGGCTTCTTTTGAAAACTTCCAATAAAAGAGCACAAAATAACATCACATAATCCACAGGAAAACACTGTTCGCAGGTAATCCATAGGAAATCACACGAAATCCAAAGGAAAACACTAAATAGCATCCCCCCGAAAAGTACGCGTCATCCTGTCACCATTGTACCGGAAGTCATCAAATGTATTATAGTTTGTTTAAATTACACTGCCTTATTTGTTCATATCTTCAGATGAAACAACAGATCCACCCACAATAAATTAGCTTTTAATTACAGACGTTCAGTGAATTTGTTTATTGCTAATGGCCATTCTTGATATTGTAACAGATCTACTATAAATAAACCTCACAATATAGATAAGGACAGCATAACAAATGTAAATCTCTAGTGGCACATGAGAAGCATAAGTTTGGAGACTGTTGAGGCATCAATACAGTTACTAAAGAAATCTGCCAATGTATTGGTTATTTACAAGGTATGTACATTTGGCTCCTGTGAAAGTAATTCTTTTCTCAATTAAACCAAAATAAAAATAATGACAACCAGTAAAACAAATATGGTAACAGACATTTTTATAAGCTCTCACCCAACTTATAGTTAGTTAGTTAGTTAGTCGCGGTTCCAACTTCACAGCAACGAGTCGTCCCCATTATGCTCCGTTCTTGTGCCAGTGAATATCACACAAAACGCTCCTCACTGCCCAATGTGAAAAGTGGAAAAGACAGGAGTCTCGACAAACAGCCTGCACAGATACACTGTGTATAATTCCGCCACCAGAATGTCAACACAATAGTCCCCCACGAAACACCCAGTTCATCTCTGATGAAATCGGCAGTCATTTTCCCATCTGGATCCTTCCTAGATGTTCACCCACACAGTCCACGAAATTACAATTCATCGTCGATGATAGTGGCAGTCAACCAGAAGCCCAGCAACCATGCATTTCTGCATAAGGCAAATACCGGTCAACTCTGGGACATAGCCAACTGCCATCGCTCCGAACATGCAGTCACGTTCCAAAACACCTCAGGCAGATTCAAAAGCATTTCACACGAAACTCACAGCTCACAGTGTCGCGCCACACACTCACTCAGTAGCAGGGCGACGGAACCATCACCCAACTTATGCTAAGCCCTCCTATTCTTTGCTGTCTGTCTCCTGATGCCCAGTTCATCTCTGATGAAATCGGCAGTCATTTTCCCATCTGGATCCTTCCTAGATGTTCACCCACACAGTCCACGAAATTACAGTTCATCGTCGATGATAGTGGCAGTCAACCAGAAGCCCAGCAACCATGCATTTCTGCATAAGGCAAAAACCGGTCAACTCTGGGACATAGCCAGCTGCCATCGCTCCGAACATGCAGTCACGTTCCAAAACACCTCAGGCAGATTCAAAAGCATTTCACACGAAACTCACAGCTCACAGTGTCGCGCCACACACTCACTCAGTAGCAGGGCGACGGAACCATCACCCAACTTATGCTAAGCCCTCCTATTCTTTGCTGTCTGTCTCCTGATGCTCCTTCCATGCCCTCCCCATATTATTCATCTCTTTCTCTAATTCTCTTCTGTGTTTTAGATCTTTCTCTATTTATTTTGCCTTGTGAGTTTCAGGGGAAGGATTTTCTAAATTTTCTCAAGGTCTTTCTTAATGAGTGTACTATCCAGAGTCAGCATCTTTAGCTCACATTTTGAATACCAGGGATTTGTGAAGTGCATGCCATGATCACCATGGTGGTGATTAAGCTCCTGTTGATTTTCATATTCTTATTTGAATATATGATTGTTCACCCTATATTGTTTACATTGTACCTAAACATGTGTATTTTATTTTCACTCGCTCACTTTGAACTCAAGCGTAGTTCATAGACACTTCTGGTAGTGCTGGACAGAATTTTGCATGTGGATTCAATCAATCAATCATGTGCCATGCCGGAAAGCGTGGGCGGTCATGACTCACCATTTCACTCGATCACCAGTGTCGTGGATCAGCTCAGTATTCCTGTCCCGTCCATGTCATGTGGCCAAGCCATCCAGGTATTTTCCCCTCGGTCTTCCTCTTGGTCTGTTCCCTTCGATCTTGCCAGTTGTCACCAAGTTCTCCAATCTATTTCTTCTCATAACATGTCCAAAAAATTTTGAATGTCTACGTCTAATTTCTCTAATCAGCTTACGATGTTCATTTGTCTCCTGTAGTACTTGGTCATACTTGGGCATGTGGATTAGCTTTCTCTAATAATAGTGTCCCTCGCCATTAGGTGAACCCACTCTGTAATTTACGTCCCCAAGTCAAGGATGAGAGGTCAACATTTTAGTTCAACTGTCCCCCGGGAAGGTTAACCCGGTCAACAAATGCCCGCAGAAGTCGGATGTGTTGGCCTAACGGCGCAAGAACGCAGCTCTGCTGTAAACAGGCAGAACGCAGTCACATCCGAAAAAAAATCCGGATGAACGAAGAAGAAGAAGAAGTTCAACTGTCCAGTCTAGGGGCTGAACCCCTTACCTCGGCATCAACACACTGGATGTTTAAGAACACATGTTCTTATCCATTCAGCCATGCTGCCCTCAAAACATGTGTATGATTCCACTTCTAGTATGATATCTCACTGGGGATCAAACTCAAAGGCTACATCACAGTAAGTGGGTGAGTTACAGATATGTCACAAAATGCTTGTGTATAACTGTCAATTTTTTGTTTCTGCTGCAGCTATTGTACATTACCTGTTAGAGGAAACTGATAGCAGCATGATCACTCCTGAGGAGTTTATCAACATTTATGAAAAACCATTTGATACTTCACTTGAGAGTGGTGAGTAGATAGTAGAGTGGTGTACACAAAACCATCTTTCATAATTCACCAGATTATAAGTACATGTCTCTCTGTGTTATAAATGATAATAACCATACTGGTTAGTCATATATCTTCTTGTAAATTCTACATCACTGCACTCAGAGTGAGGCCGTACGTGCAGCTTTGAACAACAAAGTTCCTGAAGTCTCATGTCTGTTGCACATCCAACATTGTGTTTGTTATCCAGAAGTTTTTGACCTGTTGTGAAATTAGTTAGCTATCCTTAAGAAATTGTCAGTGTTCTTTCCCCTACACACAGATGCTGTTTGTGGACAACATTAAATCATTAATTTTCTGACGGGCGCAACGACAAGCACATGTCCGTGTCGAAAACTCGCTGAGTGAACACCGTCTGCAGACCTGTCTGGTTTGTGCGGGAACGGCCCGGGGTTAACGAAATGCCCAATATATTGAAGTGAGGAATTAAAGCAGCCATGAGCAGGACATGACGATTCCCTCGGTGAGCCCAGCACCAGAGCATTATGTGTCGGCTCTGCAATTGTGGAAGCCACCCAGGATGGCGGAAAATGCTATGGACTGTCCCTGCCTTCCTTTGAGGGATATGACCGTTAAGTCTCCAACTGTTCCAACTCGACCAACTGGGAGGTAGACGGTACCACAAAAGTGAGAGTCTCCCAGGAATGCAAACCTGGTCAAAAATGCACGCTAAATACCGGATGTGTTGACCTAAGGGTTTCGATCCAAGGGTGTCTAACCAGACACAACGCAATCACATCTGAAAAAACACTCCGGATGAACACAAAGAAGAAGAAATCATTAATTTTAACTCCATGCATTCACACACCCACACACCCACCCATCCACCCACACACACACACTGGGGTGAAAGTAAGGGGTCACGAAAAAGATCTGAATAACAGCAGAGGTACTAATTGTTTGATGAATAGGAAAATAAATACATATATTACGAATTAAGTATTGAAATAATGCAGGGTGTATTTTTAATGACTGTGCAGTGATTGAAAATATTTCCGGTAAAACAGTCATTAAAAATACACCCAGTATAAACTTGATAAAATACTAAAGGTGAGCTTATGTGATGTGTAAAGAAAAAGAAGATAATATGTGGACTCAAAAAGATGATTGCAGTTTTTGGTGAGAGAGAGAGGGGGTGGAGAGGGGGGGGGGGGGGGGGGGGGGGGGGAAGAGTATTGTTGAATAAATACGTCAAACGTGAAGTAAGAGTTAGAACAGGATACAGAAACAGAGCCAACAATACTGAAATGTAATACTGAAAGATAAGTATTAAAAGGAATTATATCAGAAACAAAATAGGTAAGGTACTAGTCCATGGTTAGCATGCGGTGAGCTAAAAGATGCAACAATAAACAGTGAACTGGTCACATGTGTGCAAGATCAACAAGACCAGCCTTATGCTCCTCCTTGTTTGTACAGTGGCATATATTTCATCCAGCATGACAAGACAAACTGTCTCACTCACAGTAAACATTGCTATGAAGTATATCAGGATCCTCGCCGATGCAACGGAGTTCGTGCATTGAGCTGAGTTTCTCCAGACTCAGGTTTGAGTTAGGAGGAAAACGGAGCACTTATGGGTTAAACCCGTGTGCCGTGATGTTGATCCGACGACTAAAACTAAAACTAAAAGACAAACTGTGAAGTTAATTAAGCCCATTGCATCCAGCAGATTTCTGTAGTTGCCCTGAAATAAGATCATGTGCTGTTGTACACTGCCATCTTATAAGCCATATCTGAACCTACAATGTTCATTATGAGCAAGCACTCAGTCTCTCCCAGAACTAGCAATGTTTACTGTGTGTGCCTAATTGAAGAATAAAATACTAACACCCCTCTACCTCTGAAGTCAGAGTGGGTTCACCTGATGGCGAGGGACACTATTAATAGGGAAAGTTAATCCACACACAATATTAAGTCAAGCATTACTAGAAGCACCGGCTTCGTGGCTTAGAGGTTAGCGACTTTTCTCCGTAATCGTGTATACTCTCGTAGGTAACGTGATGACAGTGAGAATCAGCAGTGGTTCGAATCGCATCGGTAACTTACGGGGTATGTGAGCCGGCCACTCAGAAAGCAATGGCAAACTACTGAGCATAATCTTGCCAAGAAATCAACATACAGCTGAAAGATGCTGGTGTTGACAGCGATGTCCTGTAAAGGATATGCAACAAAAAACAAAACACAAAAAAATTACTAGAAGCAGTGAGTATGGACTACGCTTGAGTTCAATGCGAGCAAGTGCAACAACAACAAAAAATCCCTCTAATGTATTTCTACCTTGAAGTCATAGCATGACCTCAAGAGCTAGGTCACTGGTAGTATAGCTAGGTCTCCCATGGTGGACAGGTCAAGAGATAAGGACCAGATGAAGTGAGGCACAAACCTGCTGCCTTGTAGATAGATTAAGGACAGTCAAGGGCTAGGAAAAGCAAACCCAAAAAGATTATTGAAATCGAACGTACTGAACCACAGGCTGACAAAACAATGCAATGTAACTTACTTTATGCTGCCGAATACTTAATGGGAATAGTCAGTAGAATATGTATGTATACACTGTGGAGGTTATGATGATGATTTTCATCTGTAGACTTCTTCGTGCTTGGTTGGCTTTTGCAACTGAAGCCTTCTGTGGGATGAGGTAGCCAGTCTCACGCCACTCCTCCTTCGTCGCTTCTTACAACATGCACAGTAGGCTACTGTGTTACTACTCTTTGCTTCCCTTATCTGACCCGGTTACACATGATAGTGATGACTACATATATTCTCTGGAAGATGACAGAAAATGCCATCAACAGCAGATTCAGTCAATGGCTTTGTTACAGTGAATGTGTTCTTTATGTTTTGAATATAAGATACTGATGATTTTATTGCACACTATATTAACTAAAAGGGTGTTCAATTTCTTAGTTGCTATATTTCTCATCCAAATGTATGTATTTTATTTTCCTTCAAAAATCATAAACTAAATGTTCAAATTTGTCATGTTTATACATTGTTCTTTGTTTTCAGATATGGTATGGCCAGTTCCAACCCACCTGTTCCCTTACAGCTGAGCAAGGTGTTATAGTTTTGTTATAAGGCTTGTTGTGCAGTAACCCCTTGTATTAGACTATTCTCTTTCAATTCTTATTCCAACTAATTTATTGGTGATTAATACTGTAAGGGTTGAAACAAATGGAGGATAAATTAATAACTTTAAAATACTGAATAATGTGATGGCAAACAGCACACTAGAGAAAATTTTAAATCACAAATTGTAAATCATTATGAATGTTTTTAATTTGTACTACTTTATTCAATTGTAAGTTTGTCATATATGACATTCTTGAAAACAGTCATATTTTCCCATGAAAGATTGGTTACTTGTTTTTTTTTTTAATTGTAATATTTTATCATCATTATCATCAAATATTCATGACCGTTTTGAAACAGGACTGTGTCATGTTTGTACTGCCTTACTAAAGTTTTATTGTTTTATCCATGATGTCCTAGTTTTTTAGACTTTTACTTTTAGCATTCTGTTAGGTTTTTTTTTAATCCACCAACTTTTATGACTTCATTCATTTCTCTCTTATTTAGATAGCTTGAACACATTTTAATGCTTATTTATTGAGACAATGTTCTGTAAAATTCGTAAATTAAACAAATGACTCGTTTGTGAACACACTTTTACTGCTAGAAATGTGATAGTATGAACACTGAAACGGGTTCTAGACTTCATTTCTTCTTCTTCTTTTTCTACCTTTTATTCTGCAGTGGAGCATGGGCCTTAACTAACTCATCTATAATTTTAGCCAGTTATATCCTGTGTTGCACCTAAAAATTGCCACTTGTTCAGTATTCTCCATTCATATTATCAGCTGCTTCCAATTCTCTTCACCATGTGTTTTTAGGTCACCCTCTATTTATTTTGCCCAGTAGGATCCAGAAAGAAGAACTTTCTAGGTATACTATAAATAGGTTTTCTCAATGTGTGTCAGATCCAGTACCAGTGTTTTTTTTCCATACTGTGTAATGCTTCTTCTATGAGAAAAGCCTCCTTTCATCTTGATGTGCTGAATTATTTTTCTTTCGTTTTCTAAGTGATGGGGAAGCCATTCCTTCGCCAAGCCTCCTTACTCACCTTCTAAGATATACAGAGTCGGTTACATTGTTACTTTTCTTCGCTTCCCTTGTGGGTCATGTGTTTTTAGGTTTCCCTCTATTTCTTTTCCCCATTAGTATCCAGAAAAAAGGACTTCCTAGTTTCTACTCCTCATTCACTGTATATTTGTGTAGTTTTTCCCCAAAAAACTCCTTTTTCTCTTTCCCTGGATCCTGATCACATCTTATGATAACGAAATTAATGTGCACTACTATTTAAATTCTCCTACAGTGTTTAGTTATGGTAAAGCTAGCCCCACAATAGTCTAAAATAGATAATGTTGTGGAAATATCAAGTACAAAATAAAGGGCCCTTTTACATGCACTGAGGCGCATTGGGTATATGATGCTTGCCCCAAATTTTAATAGACCAATCAGCACTAGATGCAAAGATATGGTAATAATCATGCCCGCCATCTTTACTTCACAAGACCTTTCCTGGTACCCATTTTAGACTGGTGTGGGACTATCTTTACCAGTTTCTCATTCACTGAAAGATAACTCACGCTTTGGCTATTTTGTGCCTATTTAGTTAGTTAGTTAGTTAGTTAGTCGACAGATCATCCTCGTTGCACATCGAACCATTCAGTCCATAAGTGCTCGGATCCCCTCCTCAGCAAATCCCGCAGCGTGTAGCGGCTAACGACGCCAGTTCTGTGTTGGTTTATCAATCTTCTTTGGCTTCCTGCGTAGTGTTCTTGTTTGGCCACCCCTCTTTTAATTTGCTGCTCCTGCAGTCTGGCCATTGTTGTAGATTCACAGTCATCACTTGGTTCTCGCAAAAGTCTCACTTCTCGTAGAGCATTCAGAATGTCAGCCTGGTCCATGGCGCGTCCGCCCTCCACAGTAGTCCACCTGCGAGCTTGTCTGCCCGCTCATTTCCTTGTACTCCCGCATGGCCTGGCACGAAGATGAAACTAATCTTTGCCAGCCGAGACCGCTTCAGAGGCAGCAGCCATTCTCTTCGGATCGACCCCTCCTCTATCCTCTTGATCATGTTCATTGAGTCGCTAAGGAAACAAGCCCTAGTGAATGTCTGTGTCTCGAGCCATGTTATTGCTTTACTTACTGCCATGACTTCCATGGTCAGGCTACTTGTGGTTTCAGTGAAAGCACCAGAGTCCTACTTCACAATTCTCCCTCCGGCCCGAGCTGTAAAGGCCCATGAGCTTCTCACATGTCGGACGACCGACCCATCTGTGTAGATGACCGCGTCACCGTCTAGCGAATTCTCGAAAATCAACGCTTGTACTTCAGCCTCAACAGCAGCCGGATTTTCTTGTTGGCATAACCAATTGATTCAGTTGGATGTAAACTGAAAAGGATGTGCAGAAGTCTGTTGGCACTTGCACCCACTCCTCGCCAGGTTCTAAGTCCTCAAGTGAACACACCTGTTGAAGAATGTCTTCGGCTTGACCCATCCACGACCGTCCTCTTTTTAACCTGCTGCCCTTCACCTTCCTAATTTCACTATGCAGTGGATGTTGTGTGTTTGCGTTAATTCTGAGGTAGGCGCGTGCCCTGCAAACTTGTATTCTCTCTTCAATGGTTGGAAAATCAAGAAGGTAGCGCAGCGCCCTGCATGCTGTATCTCTTGTACATCCAAGAATAATGCGCATAGCTTCATTCTGTATCCTTTCCATCCTTTCTATCTGCTTATGGCTGAGAGTCAGGATTGCCATTGCATACTCAAAAACAGACATGACCAGCCCCTCGTACAGAAAATAGATGGCGCTGCTCACAGTTTGCTGCCGCCATCACCCGCATCGCTGCCAAACCCCGCTTGGCCTTTGTTATCACCTGGTCTATGTGCACATTATAAGCAAGGCTTCGATCAAACCGTATCCCCAGGTAATTCATTGCCTGCGTTCTTTCCACCGTCTCTGAACACAGCATTACAGTTGGTGTTGGGTTGTTAACAATATGATTATTCAACGAGAACCAAGTCAGTGTTGCCTTTGTTGGGTTGACCATTGCCCCAGCTTCATCACACCAAGTACTTATGCGATTGAGTTCGGTTTGTAGTTCCACAGCAACCTCCTCTCTGTCCTTACCCTGACGATACACTAAAACATCATCAGCATACGATGCCAGGTCCAGTGATCTGCTCACTGGTGATTCTCACTGTGTAGGCGTTGAACAGTACCGGAGATAATGGTGATCCCTGTGGTAGGCCAGGATATATTGTTGTTGGTTCCGAAGTCCAACTGCCACATCTAAAAACTACTTTCCGTTGGTAGAGGGCTGCAGCGATCCAACTAAGGAGGAATGGACTTACGTTTAGTTCAAGAAGCTGAAACATTAAAAAATCCAGTGGTACTCTGTTGTATGCGTCCTCAAGATCAATCGCTGCAGCAACGGTTTCAGTGCCTGAGTGGAAACCTTCATAGACATCATGGGCAAAGACTGCTGCATTGGTCCAGGTTTCTCTTTTTGGACGGTACCCATTGTGCCTATTTGATTTTACATTGGTTATCTCCATCTGGTTTTCACTCACTGGTCACCCTTCCCTTTACATCAGGGTGTCATGAGGTCACTTGTGGTCTCATTATATCTTCTTGGCATAACCAATTGATTCATTCTCTCTCTCTCTCTCTTACACACACATACATCTTGATTTGTTCAAGTAAGACATCTCAAGAAGGGCTAAAGCCTAGTCTACCACAGCAGTAGATGCAGCTTACCATATAATTTGCAAGATATATTTGGGCCCAAGAGTAAATCAGCGAAAATAACATTTTGCAACTTGAAGTTGGCTGAATAGTTTCTTTTCATGTTTTAAATTACAGCGATTCAAATCTATTAAAGCAAATTTTGAAACAGCACAAAACAATAACTATTTTCTGTTTTCCTGTTAAAGACAATTGCTTGTTAGTGAAAAAGTATCATCTTCACATTATAGAGAATTAGAGGCATAAATGAATAATATGGGGAGGACATAGGTGGAGCTGATTGTACAGATAAAGTGAGCTTCGAGAGGGTCTTTGCTCACTGGAGGATAATGGGCAGAAGAAAACGTTCAGTTAAGGTGTTTATATTGGCTTTAACAGCTTCTGCTGGGGTACTCTCTGGACCAGTAGCTTTACCATCCTTCAGAAATGTGATGGCTTTTCTAATTTTGTCTTTAGATGGTTTCTCACAGAAGATATTCAACTCTACTTCTGCAGGCTGAATATCTGGAGGGTTATTTGCGAATGATCAAATTACAAGTTCTGCAAAGTATTCAGCCCATATGTTCATTTGATAATTAATTTTAATCAATCACATACCTTGAGAAAGAGAGCTACCAGGATATTAGAAGAGTACAGAATCAATCCGACAGTGACTACTACATTCTTGACCCATGAGTGCAGATCACAATTCTTCACGCCAGGATGGGACAAAACAGAGAAACCGTGTACATGCTTTGTCCGTCTGCTTCACCACTGCACACATGTGGCTCAAACAAACAAGCTGCCGAGCTGTTCTATACAGCCAGTTATGAAAGATATACTGACCCATTGACAAAATACTAAACTCAAAGCTATATGAAACTAAAGAGAAATAACTGGCAATGTTCAAGTTCATCACTAGAGCTTGTCTGACAGTATAAACATCAAAGATGCAGTCACAAGGTTTTAATCTCTTGCTTCTTATCTTCCATGTTTCTCTACTGTGTAGCCAAGATATGAGATTCTTGTCCTTTATTTAATTTTTAGGGGTTTTATTCTTGTGTTCAACTAGATTCATTTAATGATCAAATTTGGATTCAGATAAAAGTATTTAAAATGAGAAGACAATGAAATGTTGAAACCAGCAAGAGATCTGTAATGGAGCTTCATAACTGCAGAGAGCATGCAACCAGGTCATGATTCGGCACAGCACATATAGACTAGCTGGGTTTAGGCCTAGGCTGGTGTTGTGTTGTTCTCTACACAGGTGTTAGGTATTTCATTGTCCACAGACTTCAACCCTCAGAGGGAGGAGACCATGAATATGATTCATTTGAAGTACACAATGTGTTGATCAATCTTATATATCATTAATTCAATGCATTTGGCAATTCACTTGTATGTCCTGGCAGAAATTTAGTTTTGTTTTTTGTTTTTGAGGTGTCAAATGATTTGTATATCACAAATATGTAATTATTAGTGTGTCAGGTCTTAGTCAAATATGACTGAGCTACCATATGACAGTAGATGATACTACCTGCTTTCTGTTAGTGTCGAATGTTGGGTGGCGCTTACCAAACCCGACACCCTCACATTGTGCCAACGGCTTTGGGCGGAAGAGCACAATTGGGAGTGCACAAGCTTTATCCTGATGCAAGGAAATGCAACCTAAAGACAAAATGTCATGGCAGGCAGACCAGGCATTGCTTGGCAGCTGGTCTAGAATCGAGGCTCCGACAGACGGACATAGCTTTGCTTTGCTGATCTGGCAGCTTCTGCAGCTTATCTCATCCCAGATGTATTGGTGTTACCTTTCTTCTGGGGTAAACTAGACAGGCCGAGAGAGGGATCATGCTGCATGGGCAACACATGGTCTCTAAATTTCAGCCCAGGCTTTGTGCTATGGAGAGGTATAACTCCATCCCTGGTCTTACAGAGGAATTTGTCTGATCAATCACATTCGTTCCCACCATGGGTTGTAGTTATTATACCTTTTTGAAGTACAATGTAACAAACTATCATCTGTCAAGATGACCAAGTGCCAATGATGTAATTATTACAAATTATAAATGATTTCAATTCTTATAATCACTTTTGGTGTATATTGTTCTCCTAAATAGCTGGCATGACTTAAGTCTGCCAGTGCTCAGTCTAAAAGTTCACAATTAAACTGTCAACTCAACCACTGAATCAACGTACTAACCTACCTCTGAAGTCAGAGTGGATTCGCCTGATGGCAAGGAACATTGTTAATGTAGAAAGCTAACCCACACACAAAATTCAGTCCATCACTACTATAAATAGTGTGTATGGACTACACTTGAGTTCAAAGCGAGCGAGCGCCCAAAAAAAATCCTAACCACAAAACCAACAAACAAACCATTAAAGGAACCTGCCACTAACCAGCACTACCCACCACTACACTGACATACCCACCACAACACTGACATTCCCACCACAACACTGACATACCCACCACAACACTGACATACCCACCACAACACTGACATACCCACCACAACACTGACATACCCACCACAATGCTGACATACCCACCACAGTGCTGACATACCCACCACAGTGCTGACATACCCACCACAATGCTGATATTCCCACCACAATGCCGACATTCCCACCACAATGCTGACATACCCACCACAATACTGACATACCCACCACAATACTGACATACCCACGACAGTGCTGACATACCCACCACAGTACTGACATACCCACCACAGTGCTGACATACCCACCACAATGCTGACATACCCAACACAACGCTGACATTCCCACCACAATACTGACATACCCACTACAATGCTGACATACCAACCACTACACTGACATTCCCACCACAATACTGACATTCCCACCACAACACTGACATACCCACCACAATGCTGATATACCCACCACAATGCTGACATACCCACCACAATGCTGACATATCCACCACAATACTGACATACCCATCACTACACTGACATACCCACCACTACACTGACATACCCACCACAATACTGACATACCCACCACAATACTGACATACCCACCACAATACTGACATACCCACCACAATACTGACATACCCATCACTACACTGACATACCCATCACAATACTGACATACCCACCACAACACTGACATACCCATCACTACACTGACATACCCATCACTACACTGACATACCCACCACAATACTGACATACCCACCACTACACTGACATACCCATCACTACACTGACATACCTACCACAATACTGACATACCCATCACTACACTGACATACCCATCACTACACTGACATACCCACCACAATACTGACATACCCATCACTACACTGACATACCCACCACAATACTGACACACCCATCACTACACTGACATACCCACCACAATACTGACATACCCACCACAATACTGACATACCCACCACAATACTGACATACCCATCACAACACTGACATACCCACCACAATACTGACATACCCATCACTACACTGACATACCCATCACTACACTGACATACCCACCACAATACTGACATACCCATCACTACACTGACATACCCACCACTACACTGACATACCCATCACTACACTGACATACCCACCACAATACTGACATACCCACCACAATACTGACATACCCACCACAATACTGACATACCCATCACTACACTGACATACCCACCACAATACTGACATACCCATCACTACACTGACATACCCACCACAATACTGACACACCCATCACTACACTGACATACCCACCACAATACTGACATACCCACCACAATACTGACATACCCATCACAACACTGACATACCCATCACAACACTGACATACCCACCACAATACTGACATACCCATCACTACACTGACATACCCACAATAATACTGACATTCCCACCATAATGCTGACATTTTTCTAACTAAGCTGACATAATTATCAATGCACTGTCGTTGTCATCAACTGTTTTGTAAACTGGTGTAGAGACAAGCATTTCTCTACATAACCTTAACTCTCTGGTGCATATAATAACACATAATATATGTCAGGGTCTTAAACCTGGCTCGTTAACCTAACACATGTGAGACAGTACAAATACAACGTGATTTGACTTGAGACTCAACGACAAGAAGTTTCGATGGATTTATTTACAGATCACGATCTAGAGATGATCATCACAATACATAAGTTATAACAATACACTTACAGGCAAGCCACAGCTTACAATCAGTCTCACAAGATGTACAGACACTCGACTTTCGGGCCACAGAAACTACACAAGCCTTTCTCCCATCATACATCCAGTCGAGTCCGAGTCCCAGAGCTGTCTGGCTATTTCTCGCAACGCGCCTGTCCACCTGAAGTGGCTTCACGAGGCCTGCATGCGTCCTGCTTTGTCCTTGCCTGACCCCTGGCTGTCTGTCAGCCGGCAACCTCGCAGGCAGGTAACTAATACTCGCCTGGCGGGCATAACGATGTCACGGCATCCCCGCTAGGAACTATTCGACTGGCGGGTGTAACGATGTCCCTGCATCTCTGCTGGCACTACATTGGACTCTGACATGCTCCCCCAGGGCTTCTTCATGAAAGATGTCATCTTTCATGTACACTCTATATACAATACTGGGTTAATATTTTAACCTTGTCAGAGTCAACCTTTCTGTTATATACATTGATGTAGAAATACCTAAACACACACCTCTTGGCATAGAAATACATAAGAAATGGACATTGTATCTAAAGACATGTGGTGTTCAACGTTTAACACTCGTCAAGCTTCATCCTCTCGATGGCTGATTACCTTAATTGCATTATTGACCCAGTCAGATCGGTAGTAACAGCTTCCCAAGCAACTACCTCGCAGCCTTTCAAAAAAAAGTAATAATATGCTTTTTGAGACAAAAAACATCTGGCAAGACCGTAATACGGCTTTATATAAGTCGCATTCAACGCTCAAACTCTGACCTCATTTGGCCAGGAGTTCTTGTGTCGGTCTGCAATGTCGGTAACACTCTACCATGCCCAGTAGATGGCTTCTTGCCGTGTTAACAATCTGGCAACAACATGGCTATTTATACACAATACATCATCGTATACATTTCAATTAACGCCCTTGGTGTAATAATGTAATAACAATTAAATGAAAGGGACATAACTTCAAAATTTAAGAAATATAATATTTTACAATAATTCTTCTATTTCTCAGCGTCATAGCTTGATGTTTGTCCATACTAGCGAAAAAATGTCGGTAGTATGAATAAATTAATCAAGACATGATTCTAAGATTACATTTAATGAAAAATATTAATACACAATTCGTGTATTCGAAATTATTGAATCGTCAATAGTTTAGAAGTGTTATAACTTTTTTAAGCTTTTGTTTGTCGTCTGCTAATTTTACACTAAATTTCTGAATCATCCGGAAGTACACACGAAACAGCTGATGTTGAAAATCTGTAGAACACACTTGTTCCGGTCTGATGTAGTAAAACGGAATGTGCAATGTTCTGATCGTTCATGTGTTGGTTGTTTCAAATGGAAAAACTTCTGGATTTCAATTGACTTCAGTGGTGTAGATGTCAATGTTCAGGTCACACTTTCACACACGGAGTTAAAATATCACTGGATAAGTTCCAAATGCAGATACCACGGATAAATTTGACAGTTCGCTTACGGTAAGTTGAGAGCGAATGTGGCACTGTTCTTGTTTCGTAATATATACAATTAATAAAGTTCTCTTTCTACCACACACTACACAATTATTCACGACAATCACTACATTAATAGTAAAATAAGAAAACTATATATATTGGGAATAAACCCCTATCACATCATATAGACATACACAGCTTTTGTGAGAAAAACTTCACTGATGCATGGGTGTGTTGGTCCGAGTGTATTTTACACACTGCACTCAGACATTAGTGCTTACTGGGTCGGTCGGACAACGGGACAAAAGATCGGCAATCGTGTTGGTTCTGCCCACGATGTGTCGAACTTCAAAGCTGTAATCTTGAAGCTTAAGAGACCAGCGAGCTATCATTTGGTTGGAAGGTACACCTGAATTGATAAATCTCAATGGACTACTGTCAGACTCCACAATAAAATGACGTCTTAGGAGGAATCTGGACAATTTAGTTATACCCACCACTAGAGCTAGGGCTTCCAACTGAGGTGTTGACCAAGCCCGTTCTCTCGGTTTTAATTTTCGGGAGACGAAGTACACAGGATGTAGGATGTTATTGTGCTCTTGCAACAAGACTGCTCCAATCGCCACGGAGCTCGCATCTGTGCGTAATCTGAAAGGTAATTGGAGATTGGGCAATTTCAGAATGGGATTGTGTAAGCTATTATCAGAAAAATAAGATAATACTTTCTGGAATGCAAATTTTAGGCATTCATTGCTTACAATTTTTTCGGGTTGATCTTTTGTTAGTAGGTTAGTAAATACCTCGGTCAGTTCAGCAAAATCTGGTATGAACTGCCTATAATAATTTATAAGTCCCAACAAACTTCTGACTTGCTTTTTCGTAGTCGGAAGTGAGAGTTTTAGTATCTTGGACACAATGTTATCGTCTGTCGTGACAAAGCCATTAGATATTTTGTACCCCAAGAAGGATATTTCCTGATAGGCTATGTCTACTTTTGCAGGCTTTACCGTCAGTCCGTGCTGTCTAATGCGTTCAAATGTCTGTTCTAACGTCTTTATGTGGTCTGTCATCGTCTTTGTGTGAACACAAATGTCGTCTATATAGCAAATAATATTAGGAATGTCTACTAGTAGGAGTCGTGTCATACGTACGAATGTTGCTGGGGCATTGACAAGCCCAAATGGAAGTTTGCACCATTCGTACAGTCCCCAAGGTGTGGCAAAAGCTGTCAGATGTCTGCTCTGTTCGTCTACTGCTATTTGCCAGTAACCTTTAGTCATGTCTACCTTCGTAAAGAACCTAGCGTCTGTCAGTTCTGTCAATAGGTCTTCAGAGTTTGCCATTGGCTCTAAATCTAAAAGAGTTATCTTATTTAATTTCCTGTAGTCGACACAGAGTCTTATTGTGTTGTCCTTTTTGCGTACTATGACCATTGGAGATGAGAAATTGGATTGGGATCGTCTAATGATGTTGTTTTTCTCTAAGCTGATGATCTCTTGATGTAAGTGTTCTTTGTAATGCAATGGAATGGTGTAGGGTCTGCATTTTATGGGTGTATTTGACGTGAGTGTGATGTGATGTTGTACTAATTCTGTTTGTCCTGGGTTGTTGGAGAAAATGGTGTTGTACTGTTGTATGAGCTGTTTGCAACTTTCTGTTTCTGCTTGAGTTAACTTTGGGTTGATCTTAATTTCCTTCAAGCAGTTCGTCGTGTCTAATGCAGGTGTTGGAATTTCGTCACTAGCCTCGTCATCTTCATGGTCTATTATCACTGTACATGCTGTTGTGTCGTCTTGTTCGTTGTCTCTGTTGTAATATGGTCTTAGCATATTGACGTGGAATATTTTGTGTTTGTCTTTTATTTGGATCTCGTAGTCTACCGGTGAAATCTGTCTCGTCACTTTAAAAGGTCCTTGCCAAGAATCAGTCAATAAGTGTCTGTCACTAGGTAGGAGAAGAAGAACGTCCTGTCCAGGTGTCAACGTTATTGTTGTCACACCATTCCTTGGGGTGAGGGGAAACTGGTGTCACACCTTACTAACGGGAGGTGATCTGCCTGGGACTAGGGAACCTCAGTCTACGTTACCCCACCGGTCTCTGTATACCTATCTCACTGCAGTTAACCAAGGGATATTACCCTACCCACACATCGTCCTGACTGCATGACTCAACACTCAACTCTGGCATCTATATGGAAACAAAAATGTGTATTGTACAAATGAGGGTGATGATGGTGGGGATGATGATGATGAGATAGACCTATTAACCGATAGAACAGTCCAGACAGCAAGCCTGGGCGTAGCTTAAGGGTGGAGCAGTCATCACTGGAAAGGCTTCGAGTAGACGCCACAGGTCATCCTGTTACTAGGTCTCACCAGGGTTGGATAGTCTTCCATCCAGCTCTCGTCTTCGCCCAGATGAAAGGATAATAGTTGGTAGACCTGGACTAGTTCCGGAAAACCTACTCCGTGATGCTCCAAATGAGTGTTCCACACAGATGACAAAATGTTCAAGATCTGGCAGGAGCCAATATGAACACGGAGTTGCCCTCTCTGATAAAGTTCAAAAGAGTGTAATAAATCTGAGAGCAACTTCTCAGATGATGATGGGGAATGTTGATGCTGGAAATACAGTCTCTAGACTCCAGCGGATTCATAGGCCAAACTGGCCTGGCACTCAAAGTCAATACAATCTGGTTCTAGCTGGTAGTGGATCTGTCGATAGTTCTGATACAAGGCACAATCACTCCATAAAGGTACTTGCCGTGAGTGTAGTCGGTCTGCAGATATCATAGACATAGTAAACATACTTGGTATTGACGACGGCCAAGGGTTAGTCGGACTCAACCTCTTGTGTAGTAAACTCGGGTGACACATACATGGTAGGATTCATCGTAGGGTTCTTGGTCCGCTAATCACACTTGCCTGGTCTCACTCACTGGACCCGTCACCATCTGATAAGACTTCACTCACGAAGGTAGACCTGCGGAAGACAACACTCAGTGAAAGTATCTAGAACCAAGCTTACCCTGAGCGAGTTCACTCTCACCACCTTCCTCAGCTACATGGACTCTTCACAGGAGTCACAGTCCCTTCATATGCTGCTCACAGGTGCCAGTGAAGAACGGGGTCTAGGACCTGACAGGCTGCTAAGTGTCCCGCTTTATCTTCCCCGGACTGGAGTATAGCTTGGGCCTAGGTGGCTGGTCACTCGTCACTGAGGTGTCGGCCTACTCTGCAAAACTTCTACATGACATATAGGGTTAGTGAATCATTAGTAATGGTAGGCAGAATGGCCCTGAAGTAGGGCCAGTGATGAGCATCTGGACCCCTTCCTGGGTCACGCAAATCTCCCTGGTTCACGTCCCTATTACCAGCCAGCGCAGATATAGTACCGTGCCTCAGGTACAAAATCTAAATCCAATAGTATATACATGGTCTTTGTCAGGATCTTCTATTAGGCTCGTTGGCTAACACATGTGAGACAGTACAAGTACAACGTGATTCGACGTAAGACACAGCAACACAATTTCTATGGATTTATTACCACGTTAAATACATAACAATAGTTACAGCAATGTACAACATATAACAACTCACAACCACAATACAGCTCATAGGTCTGACGCTCACGATATCAGTCGTTCAGCTCACAACCACGGAGATTCACACAAAACGCCTTGCTCTCGACACACACGTCCGTTCAGATGTCCAGTCCCAGCTTGGTCTGCGATTAACACACACTGCCCACTGCCTCTGGTGGGGTCACGTGGCTTTGCGTGCGTCTGTCGTCAGCGCTGGTCGCGTGTCAGGTAAGAATCTTGCCAGCGCGACAACTCTTGTCCGCCGGGCGTCGCAACGATGTTGCTGCTAGGCTCTGACATTCTCCCCGGGTACTTCAATGAAAGATGCCATCTTTCATTCATGATGTATGTATATACTGGGGTAGTGTTAATTTCATGTCAGAGACTACTTTTTCCCAGTGTTATGCATGAAAATACATATAAGGCATGGAAATATATACACAACATGTAAGTTGCATTGAAATGACAAATGAAGTACAACTTTTAACACAATTCAGGTTTCATCCCCCTGATGCCTGGTTACCTCCATCGCAATAATACCCAGTCAGATCAGTAGCACCAGCTTCACGCATCTACCTCGCAGCTATTTTGAAAAAAAACGTAATAATATGATTGTTTTGCAACAACCATCTAGCCAGACTGAAATACGGCTTTGTATTAGTCGTATTAAACACTTAAACTCTGCCCTCATTTGGTCAGGAGCTCTTATGTTGGTTTGCAATGTTGGCAGCTCTATGACATGCTTGGAGGACGCCTACCTGCTGTGTTAACCATTTGAGCAACAAAATGTCTATCTATACAATACACATTAATGAATATGTTTCAAATTATGGCCCTTGATGTAATTCACAAATGCAAGGGAAGTAATTTTGACAATAAAGAAATTCTATAAATTTTTCCAAACTCTTTGCGTTCCACAAACTCAATACACAAAAACAATCTCACTGTATTTGAACACTCAATAACATTGATGACACATCACTTACATCAAGATGACATTCAGTAAGGACAAAGACATCAAGTTTACAAGATGGCGACAAGGTCAAAATGGCGGCAAAATCACAATGTTGACAAGGTCACACGGTGACAAGTTTAACAAATCACAAATGTTTAACACGTTTACAGGATCAAATAATATGTACTGTACATTTACTAATGATCTTAAACATATTTAGACAATGTAGTAATGGATCACACTGAGACTTTTCCGATCACATGTACATCACTATAACCTTGACAAATTTTACAAGCACAAGAATTATAGTTTTAAAGTTTTAAATCACAAAGACGAACAACACACGTCTAAATATATTAGGTTCTTAAATAAAGACGAGCAACCCACGTCCACACATGTCAGGATCTTCTATTAGGCTCGTTGGCTAACACATGTGAGACAGTACAAGTACAACGTGATTCGACGTAAGACACAGCAACACAATTTCTATGGATTTATTACCACGTTAAATACATAACAATAGTTACAGCAATGTACAACATATAACAACTCACAACCACAATACAGCTCATAGGTCTGACGCTCACGATATCAGTCGTTCAGCTCACAACCACGGAGATTCACACAAAACGCCTTGCTCTCGACACACACGTCCGTTCAGATGTCCAGTCCCAGCTTGGTCTGCGATTAACACACACTGCCCACTGCCTCTGGTGGGGTCACGTGGCTTTGCGTGCGTCTGTCGTCAGCGCTGGTCGCGTGTCAGGTAAGAATCTTGCCAGCGCGACAACTCTTGTCCGCCGGGCGTCGCAACGATGTTGCTGCTAGGCTCTGACAGTCTTAATAATTCTCCATGTAGCAGAGATCCACACCCCGTTCTCTCCCTCCCTCCTCAAGGGCCGGAGCATTTAGAACGGTGTCACTGCCCTTATAGGACAGCCCTGTCCCGTAGGTCAATTCTCCCACATTGCCCCCCTCTCCGGAATCCACTATATATTAAGCTGGCAGTCCATTGAGGGACACTATCTATAAGACAGATGAGAGGAAAGCCAAGAAAAGAAGCCAGTGGTCGCCCACCAAGTGACAAAGACTTTCGACTCAAGTCACGACCTTGAAACGACCTCCGATAGTTCTATATATCTTCGCACTACAATCGCCTCGCCGAGCTGCGTCGATTGAGCCTGCACATGCCATAGTATAGGCGACGTCCTACACAACTTCCGCTTTCCTCCTTGTGACGTCATTCCGCATCGACGACGTTCGATTTCAGGAAGCTGGTTCATGTGGGAACTCAAATTAAAGCTCTCGTTGTCCTGAACCAATTTAACCCAACCTACAGTAGCTGTGAATAACCCCTGCGCCGCTAACACAATAAATATCCCTGTATTACACTGCTAGCAAATAAACGCTTCAACAGGTTTTGCCTTCAGGCAACGCCAGTAGTCTGTTCCCACATGCCCCACTTTCCCGCGCCACGGTGAGTACACACCGCCTAGCACTATCGGGTCACTGAGTACCAAAGTTACATAAACTAAAGGGTACACATACCTTCAGATTGCTGAACACAGTTTCATACTGGAGTAGCTGTAACTCGGCAGGACTAAACGTCGGATTTCTTTAACCATCTTGAGACATCTGTCGCCCCAGCTCTCTCTAATGAAAACACACTGTGCACAAAAGCGTCTGTCCACGCGCCCTGACCGCCAGAAACTCTTCTTTGTCCGCCCGGTCTAATCCTCGGCGCATGCGCCAAAACCATGCGCTGTCAGCCGGTGAATCAAATTCACCTGGTCTGGGTTTTTAGAATCATCTAGAACGCCAGCCAAAGGGCGGTAATTTTCCAGAGAACCAGGTCGGGCAATAGTAGGGTTGTCTGCCTTATACCACAAGGTCGAATCTATGGCTTCTATCTCGTGACATAGGCCCTCTCTTAAGAGAGTTGACCGAGTCGACTCTTATCCGCCGGAGGTTCGGTCCGAGTGGACTCAGCCTCTTCCTCCGGGACTGGATGTCTGGACAGGAAGTCAGCCCCCACATTCTCCTTTCCGGGAATGTATTCAACATTAAAGTTGTAGGGCTGAAGCCACAAAGACCAACGCATCAAACGAGCGTTGAGCTTTTGGGAGGTTGCCAGGAACATCAACGGTTGATGATCTGACTGTACCGGGAATGGTACACCATACAAGTATGACTGGAACTCTTGGACAGCCTAGAACCGCGACAGACACTCGCCCATCGTGTAGTTACGTTTGGTCGGTAGTGGTCTCCGACTCGCGTACGCGACGGGTCGCTATACAGGCGGACCTTCCTATTCCCCCTGTAACCATGTCGTCCCTACCGCTAGGTCTCCATACGCGATTCGCACATGGATCAACGGTTTCGTCCTCGACGGACTGTCTCTTTGTCCAGAACCCTCTGGACTGGGGCTTCCCCAGCCATCTCTTTCGAGAGCGAGGCTGGTCAGCTGATCGTCGGACGGAGTCCTGGGTCTCTTGCACCCTACCCGACGCTCTCCCTCCCTTCCGACCTAAGTTACCAGTGACCCTGTCACTCTGGGCCTCTCTCCGACGGGTGGTTTTCCCCCTATCCTCGGGTAGAAAATCCGATCTACCCCGTACGTTCCCATAGACCTCCCTATGTAGTACTGGGCTCTCTCGGTCCCCGTCTGGACCCGTAACCGTTTTAACAGCTACAGCCATCGCCATCAGGTGCGGAGACTCCTTACCGGATCTCTTCTCCCATTCCTGGAGGAGATTCACATGGAAAATTTTCCCTTTTCCACGGATCCAGATCTCGTAGTTGGTCTTAGACACTACCCTTACCACGGGAAAAGGTCCTTGCCATCCCACCTCGAGTATATTGGTGACCGTTGGACTCCACACTAATACTCCGTCTCCCACCTTCAGAGATAATCTATTCTTAGTCCAGTTCTTGGGTGTTGTCTTTTGGCACACTGGGCAAGACTTAACCCACCGGCGTACGTCGCCGGTCATTCCTGGCCAGTAATAATGGCAGGATATCCGTTGAAGCGTCGCACCGACACCCATATGTCCCTTTTCGGACATGGTGTGCCCCATATGAAGAATTTGGGGTCGGGAGTCCTTCGGAACCACCAACTGCCCGTGCAGTTTCTTTCCCCCTCCTGCTCTCCGGTAGAGCAGCCGATTCTTCATATAGTACTGACCCCGTTTCAGTGGGTCAGCACTTCTCGGTAGCTTCTTATAGCAAGAACGCAAAGTCGTGTCCTCGCCCTGGGCAGTGCGCAATTCCCCCGGCAGGGGTTTAGAGATTATTGCGTCCGCCTCTTCATTTTCCCGTTGGGACCGCGTCTGTAGGTCGCCTATGCGGATGGGCTCCTTCGGCCTCCCTAGGAATACATATCGGGACCCCAGGATTACGGGAAAGAGGGGATCGGATGCAGTCACCCGAGGTATAATTACGTACGATACCTTGATATTTCTTGTACTGGTTTTCTTTCTCCAGTCTCTCTGATTTCTTAGACTCTTTGTTAATGGCAGTCTCAGTATCAAGTTGTTTGATTTTTAGTTGCACTTCCAGCTCTTCCCGTTTACTTTGAGCTGCTATCTCAGCTTTCTTCAGTTCAATATCTAACTCAGTTTGTTTTAAGGCTGTCTCTGCTTGCTTGGAAGCTCTTTCCGCCGCTCTTTCCTCACGTTCATTAGCTTTCTCACGAAGGTGTTCAGAGTATTTAGTTTCACTCCACTTTGTTAGTTCATCACCTGTCAACTTTAGCTTTAAACCCATATCGATGAAATCATTTAATGACGACATGATGGAAAATTTCAATGAACTATCAGACACACAATTTGTTACAAGTTGTTAGTAAAGTGAACAATTTACAATTGTGTTCTATTTACAATATGTGCCTCAATTTGCATCCGAAAGTATAAAGAAAGAAAAAATATACTCAAGTGTTCTGGATGCGGTGAAGAATGGTTGAAATTCGGACTAGGAACTGTAGGGTCGCTACTTCAAAACACAAATGACCTCTACGGGCAAGGGTTTCAGATGGCACAGAAAACCTGCTTTGTTTTTGGAGGAAATAAATTATCGTCTATTTGATGTGGTGTGCCTGCTTGTCACTAAGTTTTGATTAGGTTTGTATGGCGTTGAGTGTAATTGTAGGTCGTAATTTTGTCAGTTACCAATTTTTCTCAAAACACAAGTCACTTTCTTTCCAAAACTTTCTGCTTTCCAAAACTTTACATAGACAATCTAACTATATCTCAACACTATACAACATTGATGACACATCACTTACATCAAGATGACATTCAGTAAGGACATAGACATCAAGTTTACAAGATGGCGACAAGGTCACAATGGCGACAACTTCACAATGTCGACAAGGTCAAATGGTGACAAGTTCCACAATCACAAATGTTTTACACGTTTACAAGATCAAACAATATGTATGCACTGTACGTTTACATTTAGTCTCCATGTTCAAACAATGTAATAATATATCAAAATGAGCTTTCACAATCACATTTAAATGTACTCTAAAGTTGGACAAAGAATTTCTAAGTTCACCAATCTAGGTTTTAAATGTTAATTATTTAAACTACGTTCATTTTAAAGCCGGATGAATGCCACCACGTCCACACATGTCAGGGTCTTAAACCTGGCTCGTTAACCTAACACATGTGAGACAGTACAAATACAACGTGATTTGACTTGAGACTCAACGACAAGAAGTTTCGATGGATTTATTTACAGATCACGATCTAGAGATGATCATCACAATACATAAGTTATAACAATACACTTACAGGCAACCCACAGCTTACAATCAGTCTCACAAGATGTACAGACACTCGACTTTCGGGCCACAGAAACTACACAAGCCTTTCTCCCATCATACGTCCAGTCGAGTCCGAGTCCCAGAGCTGTCTGGCTATTTCTCGGCAACGCCCTGTCCACCTGAAGTGGCTTCACGAGGCCTGCGTGCGTCCTGCTTTGTCCTTGCCTGACCCCTGGCTGTCCAGCCGGCAACCTCGCAGGCAGGTAACTAATACTCGCCTGGCGGGCGTAACGATGTCACGGCATCCCCGCTAGGAACTATTCGCCTGGCGGGCGCAACGATGTCCCTGCATCTCTGCTGGCACTACATTGGACTCTGACATATATAATAACAGAAGCCTATCATTCATATCCGACTATGGGTTGATGAACCCTATCAGTCATATCTGACTATGGATTGATGAATCCTATCATTCATATCCGACTATGGATTGATGAACCCTATCAGTCATATCTGACTATGGGTTGATGAACCCTATCATTCATGTCCAACTATGGGTTGATGAACCCTATGAGCACGAAGCCTACCTTGGAATTCATTTCTCCTCTGCTTGTTGAGGTAATCTTCTTTAACAGGGTTCAGGATGTTTCCTTACAGTGCACCCTATGAGCAGGCAGGCAGACCCAAGTTTTAAGAGCACATGTTCTTATCTATTTGGCCAAGCTGACCCCTACTAATTGTCCATGATTCACAGCCATATATGTTAAGATTAGTGTTGTGCAACATTTAACATGTATTTTCCTATTTCCAATGATAAAGATGTTTCCGTATGATGGTCTTGCTGTTATAAAATGCAGTCTTGTTCAAACAGGCTTTCCTGAAACCAGCACTACTGACTTTAATTGTACCCTGGCAGTGGCATTCATGTCATCTCATCCCGGAGAAGGGCTTGCAACCATCGGAGTGAGGTTGGAGTGAAGACTTTCCTCCCAACCCAGTACCACTTCCATGGAGACTGTTGTAGAGCTCTCCTTCCTCTCTCCATGCTAAAAAAACAAAACTGGTGGGGTGTGGAAGGCCGATGCAGGCACTCCACATCTGTGAAGAGTTATATGTAACCAGGCCCATGGTTCAGCACAGCACTTAAGAACTGGCAGGGATTAGGCCTATGTTGGTCAAGCTTCCTTCGCAGGTTTTAAGTGTTTCATTGTCAGCAGAAACCAACCCAATTCTCAGAAGAACACTTTTGAGGTAACCATTTTGAAACCACAAACTGAAAAACAACTGATTATATATATAATATAATATATATATATATATATATATATATAATATATATATATTATATATATATATATATATATATATATATATATATATATACTGATATACTATTTTCTAGGGAAAACAAGAAAGATAGTAAAGCATAATGCAATTATTGCTGTCAATTTATTATGTTTCATGGTGTACTGGAAAAATATTATTATACCGGGTAACAACATTACATGTCTGTGGATTGGGGGGGAAAAAAGCAAAATGGCTTACATAGTTATACATAACTTCAAATGGAATACAAAGGGAGACAAAAACACTGATAACTGCAAAGCCGACAGAAGTTGAGTGGTGAAACTCAGTAAACTCACCCACCAATGACCAATGATAAAGCTGCTGCTGCTGCATTGAGAAAACCCTCAAATCAAAGTCACCAAGATGGAATGATTGTGGTAAAGACTAACAGCCTGACGACAGTGAGGTGATAATGGCAACAGGGCAAGACATGCCCAACACCATGACATTAGACTAGAGACCACAGCAGGCGGAGTATTACACACCAAATGTTGTGCAGTGTCACAATGAGAGAAAGCCTGGCAAACTAAAGGCAGCTGCTGCACCAAGACAAACATTTGCCAATACTGTGTAGGACACCCTTTCAGTGAGTGCACAATGGCGAAGAAAAACAGAGACTTGCAAAAGCTGAATACAAACCAGAAATGCGCCTACTGTTTCTTCAAGCACTGAGACAGACATTTAGGCTGCCTGTACCTACAACAATGCAGAGACACAATGAAAGTTACTGTCACAAAAAATCTACCCGACTAGAAGGCATGAAGGAGGAGATAGGGAGCCAGAGAAATACCACTGTTGGAAAAGACACAACTTCAAAGCTAGATAACACAACTGAGGGAATATATGGACAAGATCTTGTGAGTAGATCAGCCAAGTAATGAAGCTCAACAACCTGAAAATTGAGTGGGTTGAGGCCAGGGTGGCCTAGAATATAAAAGACAAATGACAACAACTAGGAATGAGATGGTAACGGTCACACACTAAAATAATTACATACAGAAACAAGCAGTCAAAGAGAAAAGAGCCAGATGCCTTGACAGCCACCGAAGAAACAAAAGCAGAACTAAAGACAACAGCAGAAGACATACTAGGTGTGGAATATGTGCATCAACTCCTCAAAGAAAACTGAATTAAACACAACAGCAAGTGCCAAGGATATAACCACAATAAAAACATAACAGGAAAAGACAACTATTATGGGTGAATCCTTATTAGGAGTAGTGCTATACAGGACTATTTACGTAAAACACAAGCATGCGAGACAGCTGCAGAAAGCATACAGCAGCAAGTGAACAGCAACAAGTCTCTAGTGGGTCCTTCTAAGGACTAATCCTCCTCAGGATTAACACCTCAAAAAGCTAAAGAGACGTACAAACAACCATTTCCGACTGAAAGGAACAAAAATATTAAAGATAACAAAACAAAACACAAATGCATATCTGCATCAGCAAAAACCCCAGCTGACATAGGAAGCAGTAATTTATATACAACAGAGGAAAAATCAAATAAACAGATTGAAACAATATATTAAAATAGACAAAAAATTGGGACCTTAAATACAACCAATGCTACAAAAACCAGCTGAACAAGATCTACATTGTTCTTTTCTGAAAGAAGAAAAAAAAGAAAAATTTCATGAATAGATGTCCAGCTGACATGGAGGAAGATGCTCAAAGTTGGCATGAAACCACTTATTAAATTAAAGTATAATGTCTGCAACATGCCCTTCAATACTGTCAGCTCCATAAGAGGAGCAGAATGACAAGATGGCCTACCCCAAGACAACTTTCCCACTGAGAAAAATGTGTGTATTTGAGAGTGAAAGAAGAAATGAAACCATGTTTCTCAACTGATCCATACAGTTAATGTGTGTGTAACTATATATCCATAAACTGCACTGCAAAAACTCATTACATAAATCAATGGCAGTGACAAATATTTCACATAATAAAATCTATGAGGTAAGTAAATGAAAGGCAAACTGAAACATCCACTAACCAACCTGAACAGTCACACAACAATGAAACAAAGACACAACAACAATTCTTCATGAAGTAATGTATAATATGTAACAGCAACACACAGTATAATACAGTGAACATTGTTTCACTAACAATATACAATATACAACTTTGCTCTTAAAAGATGGGAAGTCAGAATTCATGGCCAGTAACTTGAAGCATTTTTTGTGTGTGGTGGTTATAATTTTTAAATATTTATAACTATGCAAAATAGAAAGTACTCTGAAAATATGGAAAAGAGCTGTCTTAGTAACAGTAAATGAAAACTCACAATGAGGATAACTAACCTGCACCAAGGAAAAGAAGATCCTCATGTCCTTTAAGAGTTAATATAAATAATTCATCACTAATGTCATACACATTGCTATGTAAAAGGGGGGAAACCTACTGCATGTGGTTTTCATATATATGTTTTAAATAGTGCAGATTTAGAAACCAATGCCTGATTAACAACTGGGTCACATGGCAGAATTTGGAATGAGTTATGGAAGTTATGTAGCAAGCAATAAAGCAGGAACATGAGACAGCAGGCAAGTTCATTATGCATATACAATTACCAAAATAACCTGTCTAAAGCTCAAATTAGATTGGAAGTAGTTAAGAAAGAAAGCATTTGATTTTCACAACGTTGTCTTGTCAATAACAAATTTCAGTTCACAAAATACAGTAATTTTAACTCTCACATGTTCAAACGGATTTACATGATGATCAGCTATATTCTCTATGGTGTCAATCTGTGCATCTTGCAACAGTCCTACTTAAGTTCAGCATGAGCATGCTCCTGGGAAGTAATGGCGGCCGGCATGCCACTGACCACATCATTCATTGATTGTCGATTGGTCTATAAGCATTTAGGAAGGGGGAATCTGGCTAGCACCATAAACCCAATACCCTTCAAGGCATGTAGAAAGGGTCTTTTACCTATGGAGCACACTAAAATATCCAACTTGACCATTTCCCTCATGTTTTGCTTCTACAACGCAGGCAGCATGCAATAGTTTCACTTTGGTTGGACTTTCAAATGAAAAAAGAATTGTAACCACTAAACCAATATTTATAACATAACCAACATGGCATCTCACACAAGTTTAGCAAAAATAAAAGTTTTCATAGAGCACTGGAGCGGTGTCCAAAATTAATTCATCTTAGCAATGATGTAGTTCTAATTTATGCATAAAATCAAAACATCAGACAACCGACCCCTGTTCCATTCAGTGATTAGGGTTGAGATGCTAGGGCAAACTTGTTTCACTGCTGTGGATGCTAAAATAATCCCATGTGTGCTATAGGGATCTGCAGTGGCACAGTGACTAGCAATCTTACCTGTTAGCACAGTGATCATGTGATCAAACCCCATAAAGGCAGGCATTTTTAAAAATGTACCTGGGCTTCCATAATAATATGGATCTAGTACCATATGCCCAATGTGCCTCAAGGCATGTAAAAGTTTGCTGGACTTGACCCAGAACACTCCATGGCATGCACAAGGGTCTTTAAAAATATGCAGTGTTTTAAAAGACTCACTCTTTGACATGTTTTTTGAACATTTACAAATATACAGCATGCATTAAAGAAAATACAACTCAAAAGTTTAATCTGTTTAACTAAAATCCCTCAAAGTGTGGCCCTGGTGTTATACAGCACACATCTAATCATAGCCCATCCCTATCCACTCTCCAAATGATAATTTTCAGTCCTTGTTGTCTAGCTGTTGAAATGAACACTTTTGTTGATATCAGTCAACTATCCATGCTCTTACAATTTATCTATCATTTGGTGTAAACCACAGGTTTTTAATTGCAATCACCAAACTATGCACCTTCAGAATACCAATATTATTTGTGAAATGCTCTCTATATAACTGGAACTTGGGAATTCACTGATGTCTATTTCATTATTTGCTCGCTTGCCAGCTCAGTGGTCAAGGGTTTGCTCTACATCAGGGCAGATTCACATTTTAAAAATGGACCTGGGCTCCTGGGCTGACCCGGCCTAAAATGGGTACCAGGAAATGTCTTGGGAATTGAAGGTGGCCAGCGTGACACTGAGCACATGAGCCACTGAGTGCCAGGCGGTCTATACACCAGCGTGACACTGAGCACATGAGCCACCGAGTGCCAGGTGGTCTATACACCAGCGTGACACTGAGCACATGAGCCACTGAGTGTCAGGTGGTCTATACACCAGCGTGACACTGAGCACATGAGCCAGTGAGTGCCAGGTGGTCTATACACCAGCGTGACACTGAGCACATGAGCCACTGAGTGTCAGGTGGTCTATACACCAGCGTGACACTGAGCACATGAGCCAGTGAGTGCCAGGTGGTCTATACACCAGCGTGACACTGAGCACATGAGCCACTGAGTGCCAGGTGGTCTATACACCAGCGTGACACTGAGCACATGAGCCACTGAGTGCCAGGTGGTCTATACACCAGCGTGACACTGAGCACATGAGCCACTGAGTGCCAGGTGGTCTATACACCAGCGTGACACTGAGCACATGAGCCAGTGAGTGCCAGGTGGTCTATACACCAGCGTGACACTGAGCACATTGAGCCACTGAGTGTCAGGTGGTCTATACACCAGCGTGACACTGAGCACATGAGCCAGTGAGTGCCAGGTGGTCTATACACCAGCGTGACACTGAGCACATGAGCCACTGAGTGCCAGGTGGTCTATACACCAGCGTGACACTGAGCACATGAGCCACTGAGTGTCAGGTGGTCTATACACCAGCGTGACACTGAGCACATGAGCCACTGAGTGCCAGGTGGTCTATACACCAGCGTGACACTGAGCACATGAGCCACTGAGTGCCAGGTGGTCTATACACCAGCGTGACACTGAGCACATGACCCACTGAGTGCCAGGTGGTCTATACACCAGCGTGACACTGAGCCACTGAGTGCCAGGTGGTCTATACACCAGCGTGACACTGAGCACATGAGCCAGTGAGTGTCAGGTGGTCTATACACCAGCGTGACACTGAGCACATGAGCCACTGAGTGCCAGGTGGTCTATACAAATATGGCTCCAGCACCATACACCCCATGTGCCAGAAGGCGTGTAGAAGGGTGCTTGACTTTGACTTACTGCAAGGGGGCTTCAAATGAAAACCTTAAAAGTGTGACAGAAATTACAATAACCATGCCATTGCCTTATAACCTGTCAATATTGATTATTGTCAAGGCTGTTAAGCATGTGACATTGTGGCACAGATGAACACTGTGACATCATAAGAATAGTTTAAAGATGGCCGCCCCACTTTTGACATGCAGCAAAGAGGAGCAGCATTCTGTTATCCGTTTTTTGATCAGTGAAATTCTTCGACGAATGAAGCTACATTATGGTGATACATGATTGTCAGTCCAGCAAGTGTATGAGTGGAGTAGGAAGTTTCAAACCTGTTCGGTCCGATGAAGGGGTACAGCAGGTTGTGCATGAGTGGTTAAACATGTGACCAAGAAAATTTATTTCTACAAGAATCGAAATACTTTATCAGCACTGGAGGTCTTGCATTGAATGTAGTGGTGATAACATAAAAAAATGATACATTTGTTCTTTACATATGTGAATATATTCACACACACACAAAATACATTTAAGGTTTTCATTTGAAGCACCCTCTATTTCAGGTATTAACTCACCAGCATATATTATCAATGCTATGACCTTCCTTGTTAGACCATGACTTTAACACCATCACTGACAAACATCATTTCTTAGTCTTAAGGATAATACCAATTAACAGACCAGTCCTTCCAGCCCACCTCATTTAACCTATTTACTGTTGATGGTATCATCATCATGCTCTCATCACAACCCACTGGAAGATTCTCAATCCTTCACGAGTTCCACCGCCTCAAGTATTTTCATGTACAGGGTGCCTGTAATGTACTGTCAAGTTGATCCCTGCATCATTCTGGAACATCGCCTTCCATTGCTGTTCTTTCTAAGGCCCTGTGACATTTGATATGGCCAAAGTATTTCAGTGTCTGAGACATGAGACTGTTTATGAACCAGTATTCTTGGATGTTCAGATCTTGTAACATGTCAGTATCCTTCTTCTTCTTGATGTAAGGTTTTCTAAGAATTCTGCTGCCACACTGAAGTTCTACAGCTTTGATTTTCTTCTTTAGGGACTGTGAATTGAATCATGGGTCACATTTATTTGCTGCCATGGTAAAGATCCATGTTCTCAAATATTTGTTATTTTGTTTCCTGGTTCAAAGACAATAGGCTCTTAATGCTTATGGAAACAACTCTAAAACATGTGTTCTAGTAAAGCTGAACATCTCTACATCTTCTTTTTCCTATTATTCATTCACTGTTGTCATGGACTAGCTGGTCGATCTGCCACTTCACTGTGTCAGTTGCCACACCAGCAGGTCTCCTACTACACATTTCACCAATGGCATTTTGTCTTCCATTCTAAAATTGTTCTATCCATTCATACACTGTCCCTTAGCTCCTATCTCCATATTGAATCATCATTCTTCTGTAGATTTTACACCATTAACTACAAAAAACAAATAACGTCTCGTTGTTCTTCCATGGTGCAAGTCGATAGTGGGGTAGTCATTTTATCATCACTATTGTGCATGCGCAAATTGCTAAATCCTCATGACCCTTACACGGGGTACTGCTTAAGCGCCAGTTTGTGTCCTGAAATAAAATTTTCCATTGTCTATACTCTTCCATGCACTTTATAATGACATGCATGTTACTTAATGACTTTCCCTCATATCTGGACAATAATTCTCAAGGCAGCCAAAAAGTAACATTCCTGGAGGGAAGATTGTGCAGACACTGCGCTCACCCTTATGAACCCATCGACCAGCTTCTCTTCGTATGCCCTGTACTGTCAAATGTCAGGGACAAGCTACTACAGCCTTCTTCAACAGTGCAAACTCACTCTATGGATGCCTGCAATGGCTGATGAGGACCACCACCTTCATGAGAATGGCATTGGGCTGCCAACAATAGATAATTCAGCAACAACAAAACAACAACTACTACCAACATGTAATGGAGTGGTGATGGCATAAAGCTGATGGTAAATTGTTATGAGTGCTTAATCTCTTCTTGTACAAATATATCACAATGTGAATCATTCATTCAGTAGCATGTCCTATGCAGAACCTCGCTTCCATAACAGCCTTCCAGAAAACTTCTCAGCCATAAGCAAGATGTCCCGCGTCCGATACACCCATCTGGAGATCATCTGCCACATCCTTCACCACCTACTCTTTGGCCTTCCTCTTTCTCTTCCCAGGCTACCTCCATTATTGCTCTCTCCAAACTTTCATGACGTTTCAAGTGACCAAAATATTTCCATTTTCTTTGTATTATTGTCTTTAGTAGCCAACCTTCTTCAATATTCAGATCTTGTTGTATGGATGCATTTGTTCTTTTCTGTATCCAAGATATTCTTTGAACCCGACCATAACATTTATAGTCAAAGGCATGTATACGCTGTTCAGCTTGTTTAGTAAGTGTCCAGGTCTCACAGGCGTATATTGCAATGGGAAAGATCAATCTGAATCACTGACACAAATAAGAAGGGAACTGGTTGTGCAGTGGCTAATGCACGTGTCTGGTGGTCTTGGATTCAACTCCCTTCAGTGTGGGACCACATGGCTCCAGGGTCGACACCCACCTCATAAATTAGCACAAGAAAATGTTCTTGACAACAAGACGGCCGACTGATACTGACCACATCATTTCTTAAGTGCTGTTAGGCTATGCACTATATTCACAATATGTTACAATCGCATGGAAGTGTGGTGATCGCTATATCTTTATCTTTCACAAAACTAACAAGCAAATGTTTTTCTTGCTATATCAGTTAAGTACATTTGCATAGTAACTATAACAACAGATATCTTTAACTGCCATTTGACGCATCATTTAGCAGTTTTAGCTAACCTTGTTTTCTAATGACAAGTTACACTGTTAATTTGCAAACACTGACTAAAATGGCAGCTGTCACAAAGATTCCACTGCAACAGCTGGTTCATCAAGATTTTCACTTATTTTCTTATCCTTGTCTTCGTTACTATGACCACCAAAGCTCACCTTACTAATACCCATTAACAGAAGCAACGCTGGAATGTGAATCAGTGTAAAACGGAAGAGTTTCCTGGATGAATTGCTGTCACCCTTGTGGTAGAAACGCCAGCCGAGGTAGCAGAGGTACAAGTTCAGTGGTAAAGAATCAGCTGCAAACAGCCAGGTTGTCACTCCAAGTTGTGGAGCAGCTAAACACATTCCTGTTAACAGAATGCAATGTCGCAAGGCCACGCTCTGGCAAAGTGTGGGATTAACAACAGACATCATTCGATATCCTGCCCGTGAATAATCTGGTCTTAGATTCCAGCTGAGAGCATTAAAATGTGGGAACTGCCAAGAGTACAGGATGCCAGCCAACAAAAAGGCACCTGCAATAAAACAACAGAACAAAATAACAAAAGTGGTATTATGCTACTTTCAAGACACACTAAAACACCATAAAACTTATAAATATTATTCTATATAACTTCCTGGGCAGATATAAGGCATGTATGTCAAAATCTCTTTGTGGTCTGCTTGCTTCTGACTGAAAAATCTTACACCAAAATTATAGATCGATTTAAAATGAGACACCCGCAGAAGTCGGATGTGTCGGCCTAACGGCGCAAGAACGCAGCTCTGCTGTAAACAGGCACAACGCAGTCACATCCGAAAAAAAAACTCCGGATGAACGAAGAAGAAGAAATGAGACACTAACATTGATTTCAAATGAGAAAAGCTAACATGTTCTAAATGCAGACTGTAGAAATGTAAACTTAAAAAGTGGAACTGCTGTAAAACTGGATATCCTGTGCAAATGTGTTCTGTGTATGTATTTGTTTGCTAAGGAAGGCTAGTCACTGGAACGTCCTATGTTTTATGTAATTATTTTCTGTAAAGCTGTGTTACTTTGTGTTATTTTATATCAAATACAGACCGCAAAGTTTTGAGTCCCTACTATCCAAAGAACTGTGAATCAAAGGTTGCCCTCAACATACTCCTGTTGTGACAACTGTACCGTACCAACTATATCACAGGCCATACAAAACTGTATATACAATAGATGTGGCTGCTAGCACTAGGACACTATCTTTCTGATACCAATATTCCTTCATGCCATAAGATGAAACTGTCTACCATTTTCTCTCTGGGTCTCCAGGAATATACAAGCCCCTCTAACACTTCTTCTACTTTCTGATACCAATATTCCTTCATGCCATAAGATGAAACTGTCTACCATCTTCTCTCTGGGTCTCCAGGAATATACAAGCCCCTCTAACACTTCTTCTACTTTCTGATACCAATATTCCTTCATGCCATAAGATGAAACTGTCTACCATCTTCTCTCTGGGTCTCCAGGAATATACAAGCCCCTCTAACACTTCTTCTACTTTCTGATACCAATATTCCTTCATGCCATAAGATGAAACTGTCTACCATTTTCTCTCTGGGTCTCCAGGAATATACAAGCCCCTCTAACACTTCTTCTACTTTCTGATACCAATATTCCTTCATGCCATAAGATGAAACTGTCTACCATTTTCTCTCTGGGTCTCCAGGAATATACAAGCCCCTCTAGACACTTCTTCTACTTTCTGATACCAATATTCCTTCATGCCATAAGATGAAACTGTCTACCATTTTCTCTCTGGGTCTCCAGGAATATACAAAGCCCCTCTAACACTTCTTCTACTTTCTGATACCAATATTCCTTCATGCCGTGAGATGAAACTGTCTACCATTTTCTCTCTGGGTCTCCAGGAATATACAAGCCCCTCTAACACTCTTCTACTTTCTGATACCAATATTCCTTCATGCCATAAGATGAAACTGTCTACCATTTGCTCTCTGGGTCTCCAGGAATATACAAGCCCCTCTAACACTTCTTCTACTTTCTGATACCAATATTCCTTCATGCCATAAGATGAAACTGTCTACCATTTTCTCTCTGGGTCTCCAGGAATATACAAGCCCCTCTAACACTTCTTCTACTTTCTGATACCAATATTCCTTCATGCCATAAGATGAAACTGTCTACCATTTTCTCTCTGGGTCTCCAGGAATATACAAGCCCCTCTAACACTTCTTCTACTTTCTGATACCAATATTCCTTCATGCCGTGAGATGAAACTGTCTACCATTTTCTCTCTGGGTCTCCAGGAATATACAAGCCCTCTAACACTTCTTCTACTTTCTGATACCAATATTCCTTCATGCCATAAGATGAAACTGTCTACCATCTTCTCTCTGGGGTCTCCAGGAATATACAAGCCCCTCTAACACTTCTTCTACTTTCTGATACCAATATTCCTTCATGCCATAAGATGAAACTGTCTACCATCTTCTCTCTGGGTCTCCAGGAATATACAAGCCCCTCTAACACTTCTTCTACTTTCTGATACCAATATTCCTTCATGCCATAAGATGAAACTGTCTACCATCTTCTCTCTGGGTCTCCAGGAATATACAAGCCCCTCTAACACTTCTTCTACTTTCTGATACCAATATTCCTTCATGCCGTGAGATGAAACTGTCTACCATTTCTCTCTGGGTCTCCAGGAATATACAAGCCCCTCTAACACTTCTTCTACTTTCTGATACCAATATTCCTTCATGCCATAAGATGAAACTGTCTACCATCTTCTCTCTGGGTCTCCAGGAATATACAAGCCCCTCTAACACTTCTTCTACTTTCTGATACCAATATTCCTTCATGCCGTGAGATGAAACTGTCTTCCATCTTCTCTCTGGGTCTCCAGGAATATACAAGCCCTCTAACACTTCTTCTACTTTCTGATACCAATATTCCTTCATGCCATAGAGATGAAACTGTCTACCATCTTCTCTCTGGGTCGCCAGGAATATACAAGCCCCTCTAACACTTCTTCTACTTTCTGATACCAATATTCCTTCATGCCATAGATGAAACTGTCTACATCTTCTCTCTGGGTCTCCAGGAATATACAAGCCCCTCTAACACTTCTTCTACTTTCTGATACCAATATTCCTTCATGCCATAGATGAAACTGTCTACCATCTTCTCTCTGGGTCTCCAGGAATATACAAGCCCCTCTAACACTTCTTCTACTTTCTGATACCAATATTCCTTCATGCCATAAGATGAAACTGTCTACCATCTTCTCTCTGGGTCTCCAGGAATATACAAGCCCCTCTAACACTTCTTCTACTTTCTGATACCAATATTCCTTCATGCCATAAGATGAAACTGTCTACCATCTTCTCTCTGGGTCTCCAGGAATATACAAGCCCCTCTAACACTTCTTCTACTTTCTGATACCAATATTCCTTCATGCCATAAGATGAAAACTGTCTACCATCTTCTCTCTGGGTCTCCAGGAATATACAAGCCCCTCTAACACTTCTTCTACTTTCTGATACCAATATTCCTTCATGCCATAAGATGAAACTGTCTACCATCTTCTCTCTGGGTCTCCAGGAATATACAAGCCCCTCTAAACACTTCTTCTACTTTCTGATACCAATATTCCTTCATGCCATAAGATGAAACTGTCTACCATCTTCTCTCTGGGTCTCCAGGAATATACAAGCCCCTCTAACACTTCTTCTACTTTCTGATACCAATATTCCTTCATGCCATAAGATGAAACTGTCTACCATTTCTCTCTGGGTCTCCAGGAATATACAAGCCCCTCTAACACTTCTTCTACTTTCTGATACCAATATTCCTTCATGCCATAAGATGAAACTGTCTACCATTTTCTCTCTGGGTCTCCAGGAATATACAAGCCCCTCTAACACTTCTTCTACTTTCTGATACCAATATTCCTTCATGCCATAAGATGAAACTGTCTTCCATCTTCTCTCTGGTCTCCAGGAATATACAAGCCCCTCTAACACTTCTTCTACTTTCTGATACCAATATTCCTTCATGCCATAAGATGAAACTGTCTACCATTTTCTCTCTGGGTCTCCAGGAATATACAAGCCACTCTAACACTTCTTCTACTTTCTGATACCAATATTCCTTCATGCCATAAGATGAAACTGTCTACCATCTTCTCTCTGGGTCTCCAGGAATATACAAGCCCCTCTAACCTTCTTCTACTTTCTGATACCAATATTCCTTCATGCCATAAGATGAAACTGTCTACCATCTTCTCTCTGGGTCTCCAGGAATATACAAGCCCCTCTAACACTTCTTCTACTTTCTGATACCAATATTCCTTCATGCCATAAGATGAAACTGTCTACCATCTTCTCTCTGGGTCTCCAGGAATATACAAGCCCCTCTAACACTTCTTCTACTTTCTGATACCAATATTCCTTCATGCCATAAGATGAAACTGTCTACCATTTTCTCTCTGGGTCTCCAGGAATATACAAGCCCCTCTAACAACTTCTTCTACTTTCTGATACCAATATTCCTTCATGCCATAAGATGAAACTGTCTACCATCTTCTCTCTGGGTCTCCAGGAATATACAAGCCCCTCTAACACTTCTTCTACTTTCTGATACCAATATTCCTTCATGCCATAAGATGAAACTGTCTACCATTTTCTCTCTGGGTCTCCAGGAATATACAAGCCCCTCTAACACTTCTTCTACTTTCTGATACCAATATTCCTTCATGCCATAAGATGAAACTGTCTTCCATCTTCTCTCTGGGTCTCCAGGAATATACAAGCCCCTCTAACACTTCTTCTACTTCTGATACCAATATTCCTTCATGCCATAAGATGAAACTGTCTACCATCTTCTCTCTGGGTCTCCAGGAATATACAAGCCCCTCTAACACTTCTTCTACTTTCTGATACCAATATTCCTTCATGCCATAAGATGAAACTGTCTACCATCTTCTCTCTGGGTCTCCAGGAATATACAAGCCCCTCTAACACTTCTTCTACTTTCTGATACCAATATTCCTTCATGCCATAAGATGAAACTGTCTACCATCTTCTCTCTGGGTCTCCAGGAATATACAAGCCCCTCTAACACTTCTTCTACTTATAGCTCATGCTATGTAGTGTTGGTGATCATGTTTGTCCACAACCTTCTGTTTCATGTGCTGCCAATTATTTCTGATCCCAATATTCCTTCATAACATGTGGTGTTGGTGATCATGTTTGTCTATAACCTTCTGTTTTATGTGCTGCCAATTATTTCTGATCCCAATATTCCTTCATAACATGTGGTGTTGGTGATCATGTTTGTCTATAACCTTCTGTTTCATGTGCTGCCAATTATTTCTGATCCCAATATTCCTTCATAACATGTGGTGTTGGTGATCATGTTTGTCTATAACCTTCTGTTTCATGTGCTGCCAATTATTTCTGATCCCAATATTCCTTCATAACATGTGGTGTTGGTGATCATGTTTGTCCACAACCTTCTGTTTCATGTGCTGCCACTTTTTTCTGATCCCAATATTCCTTCATAACATGTGGTGTTGGTGATCATGTTTGTCCACAACCTTCTGTTTCATGTGCTGCCAATTATTTCTGATCCCAATATTCCTTCATAACATGTAGTGTTGGTGATCATGTTTGTCCACAACCTTCTGTTTCATGTGCTGCCAATTATTTCTGATCCCAATATTCCTTCATAACATGTGGTGTTGGTGATCATGTTTGTCCACAACCTTCTGTTTCATGTGCTGCCACTTTTTTCTGATCCCAATATTCCTTCATAACATGTGGTGTTGGTGATCATGTTTGTCCACAACCTTCTGTTTCATGTGCTGCCAATTATTTCTGATCCCAATATTCCTTCATAACATGTGGTGTTGGTGATCATGTTTGTCTATAACCTTCTGTTTCATGTGCTGCCAATTTTTTCTGATCCCAATATTCCTTCATAACATGTGGTGTTGGTGATCATGTTTGTCCACAACCTTCTGTTTCATGTGCTGCCACTTTTTTCTGATCCCAATATTCCTTCATAACATGTGGTGTTGGTGATCATGTTTGTCCACAACCTTCTGTTTCATGTGCTGCCACTTTTTTTCTGATCCCAATATTCCTTCATAACATGTGGTGTTGGTGATCATGTTTGTCTATAACCTTCTGTTTCATGTGCTGCCACTTTTTTTCTGATCCCAATATTCCTTCATAACATGTGGTGTTGGTGATCATGTTTGTCCACAACCTTCTGTTTCATGTGCTGCCACTTTTTTCTGATCCAATATTCCTTCATAACATGTGGTGTTGGTGATCATGTTTGTCCACAACCTTCTGTTTCATGTGCTGCCACTTTTTTCTGATCCCAATATTCCTTCATAACATGTGGTGTTGGTGATCATGTTTGTCTATAACCTTCTGTTTCATGTGCTGCCACTTTTTTCTGATCCCAATATTCCTTCATAACATGTGGTGTTGGTGATCATGTTTGTCTATAACCTTCTGTTTCATGTGCTGCCACTTTTTTCTGATCCCAATATTCCTTCATAAACATGTGGTGTTGGTGATCATGTTTGTCCACAACCTTCTGTTTCATGTGCTGCCACTTTTTTCTGATCCCAATATTCCTTCATAACATGTGGTGTTGGTGATCATGTTTGTCCATAACCTTCTGTTTTATGTGCTGCCACTTTTTTCTGATCCCAATATTCCTTCATAACATGTTGGTGTTGGTGATCATGTTTGTCCTATAACCTTCTGTTTCATGTGCTGCCACTTTTTTCTGATCCCAATATTCCTTCATAACATGTGGTGTTGGTGATCATGTTTGTCCACACCTTCTGTTTCATGTGCTGCCACTTTTTTCTGATCCCAATATTCCTTCATAACATGTGGTGTTGGTGATCATGTTTGTCCACAACCTTCTGTTTCATGTGCTGCCAATTATTTCTGATCCCAATATTCCTTCATAACATGTGGTGTTGGTGATCATGTTTGTCCACAACCTTCTGTTTCATGTGCTGCCAATTATTTCTGATCCCAATATTCCTTCATAACATGTGGTGTTGGTGATCATGTTTGTCCACAACCTTCTGTTTCATGTGCTGCCACTTTTTTCTGATCCCAATATTCCTTCATAACATGTGGTGTTGGTGATCATGTTTGTCTATAACCTTCTGTTTCATGTGCTGCCACTTTTTTCTGATCCCAATATTCCTTCATAACATGTGGTGTTGGTGATCATGTTTGTCCACAACCTTCTGTTTCATGTGCTGCCACTTTTTTCTGATCCCAATATTCCTTCATAACATGTGGTGTTGGTGATCATGTTTGTCCACAACCTTCTGTTTCATGTGCTGCCAATTATTTCTGATCCCAATATTCCTTCATAACATGTGGTGTTGGTGATCATGTTTGTCCACAACCTTCTGTTTCATGTGCTGCCAATTATTTCTGATCCCAATATTCCTTCATAACATGTGGTGTTGGTGATCATGTTTGTCCACAACCTTCTGTTTCATGTGCTGCCAATTATTTCTGATCCCAATATTCCTTCATAACATGTAGTGTTGGTGATCATGTTTGTCTATAACCTTCTGTTTCATGTGCTGCCAATTATTTCTGATCCCAATATTCCTTCATAACATGTGGTGTTGGTGATCATGTTTGTCCACAACCTTCTGTCTCATGTGCTGCCAATTATTTCTGACACCAATACTCCTTCATGCCATGAGATGAAACTGTCTTCCATCTTCTCTCTGGGTCTCTCCCTGCCTCTTCTCCTCTCCAACTTATGTACATCAGCTTTCTCCTTCTCATGATGTCCCTCTATCAATACAAAGTGGAAACAGAAGAAGGGAACACACATTTTAATATAAAATGTTTTAATTTTGGCACATCTTGGGACACGCTGACTGTTGGCTCTGACAATATATTTTTGCTCCGTATTCTTTATATTTTTATTCTTATGGTGGACAGACAGTGAAACAGTTAAGGCCTCTGAGTGTTTATGCTCGTGGCTACCGTTGCATTCACATTTTCCTCATCTTGGACTGGTAGTTTACGGTTCCGTCGCCCTGCTATTGAGTTGAGTGCGTGGCACAACGCTGTGAGCTGTGGATTTCCTGTAAAATGCTTTTAAATCTGCCCGAGGTTGTGGAGCGTGATCTGCATTTTCAGAGCAATGGCGGAGGGATATGTCCCAGAATTGACTGGTTTTTGTGCCTTATGCAGAAATGTGTGGCGGCTGGTCTTCTGGTTGACTGCCGCTTCTTTTGACAATGAATTGTGCTTTCGTGGAGGACTGTTGTTTTGGCATTCTGAAGACGGCATTATGTGCAGTGAAATGTTTTTTACATCTGTCCGAGGTGCTGTGGTGTGATCTGCATGCTAAAAATGGTGTAGCTGGCTAGATAACATCTAGAAATGGAACAACAACATCCAGAAATATCTGCACGTATGGCGGCTGGTGTGTCGCAGAAGCGAAGGGTTTTCTTGCCTTATGCAGAAATGTGTGGCTGCTGGTTTTGCTAGTGACTGCCTTTTCCATCGATGATGAACTATGTTTTCGAGGAGGACTTTTGTGTTGGTATTCTGGCGACGGCATTATGTACAGTGAAATATTTCTTTACATCTGTTAGAGGTTGTTTTGATGCATGATCTACATTTCGGAGAAAAAATGGCGTGGAGGCTAGAAAACATCTAGAAACGGAACAACAATATCTAGCGACATCGAGACTTTGTAGGTGATCATCTGGTTGGGAAAGTGACTGCCAATTCCATCAGGGGTGAACTGTACTGTTCGTAGAGGACTTTTGTAGGTGACATTCTGGTGGTGGCATTTTGCACAGTGTGCCTGAGCGGGCCGTTGTTTGTCGAGACTCCTGCCTTTTCCACTTTTCACATGGGGCAGGAACATTTTATGTGATATTCACTGGCACGGGAACGGAGCATAATGGGACGACCCTTTGCTGTGATGTTGGAACCACGACAGATGACACTTAAACTGTACTTAATACATCATAATGGTTTTTTCACTATCTTAACAGTAAGTAACACTGTCAAATCTAAATATCTAGTACAACAGACAAAAAAGCATGTCCATATTTACAAATGTGAAAATGTTCTACACTAAAATGTGATTAGTTATATAAAGCAAGAGATAATCTACCTGGCTCAAGTCCACCGGTGCAGGCAGCCCAACCCATCATAGGTGGTATGGCACCAACCAATGACCCTACCCATGTGTTGATGACACTGATGCGCTTGAGTGGGGTATAGATCAGCGTGTACAGTCCCAGGTTGAATGCACCCAGGCCCGCCACTACAGGGTTGACACCATAATAGAGAATACTCAAGCCTGTGAGGCTGGAGACAGCTGCAAAACCCACCGCATGCAGGGGACTGAAATCATTGTAAGAGTGTGCAAAGTTTAAGCATGAAATGTCAGCACTATAAGCAGCATTTTCATACAACTATCATACAGTTCCATTTATTTTATTATCCCTAAAAATTTCAACAACTATCACACAGTTTTATGTATTTCATATTCTTTAGGAACTTCACTGTTATCACAATTCCATTTGTGTCAAATTTCCTAGAAACTTCACAGAACTGTTACAGTTTCATTTATCTCACATTCCCTATGAACTTCACGCAACCATCAAGGAGCTCTATATACCTCATTTTATAATATTACATAGTAATATTAACACTGTAAAATTCATCTATAATTGATTTTCTAAAGTCACAAGTTACTGTTAAGTGTATACAAAAGTAATTTTATTTTAGT
>JACEFZ010011818.1:0-103185 GCA_014155875.1 Cepaea nemoralis | reverse complement strand
TACCGGAAAAAAAAACAGGGCAGGCCTTTTCCGTGCGGAGTTGGCCCCCTTGTTCGCTTTCGGAGGTCACGGGTGACAAGCATCGCCTGGATCTTTTCTCCGGGGCATGCCGGTGTGCTGGGAAATGAACAGGCGGACAGACTGGCTGGCTCTGCAGAACTTGGTGGAGTATTGATACATGACAAGGCAGACGTGGTTGCGGCCTTGTGGGAGCACGTGTACACCTCGGAGGAGCAAATGGATTACCATGGTCTGGCAAGAATGAGACAGCGAGGAGTGACGAGGGGATCTGGCCGACGCTCAACGCTCAGAGGAAAGGCGAGACGGACATATAATCAGATTTCTACTGGTACTATTGGTGTTGGAACTCTTCGCTGGCTGCTGAGGATGGGGACGTAGCGCTTATGGGAATGCCCCGAAGGTTGTGATGTCGATTTCTAAATCAATCAATCAATCAAACATCCGAGTAAAACCCTTCGCAGATGTGAAGTTCCATTACTGGCCTTGCACATACCGCTGGTTTAAGTGTTTGGATAGGAGAAAGAGACCTATGTAACATAGTTTCCGTTGAGGTGCTACTTTCGTATCGGGTCAAGAGAAAAATCTTTACTCCAGCCTCACCCAAATAGATGCAAACTTTGTTCTAGGCTCAGATAAACCGAGCTCAAATACATATGATTTAAGAGGTAAAACTCCCAGAGTTCCATAAGATTCACAAACAATCAATCAACTAAAACCAACCAGTCAACCAACGATAACCAAGTGAGACATCTTTTGATAAGCTTGGAAATAATAAATAACCTTTGACATTTAAACCGTAAATGAGGGTTCAGCGGGACTGGTGATCTAGTATCAGAGTAAATAGAGACCAATACCTCTCACCACCTTCACATTCTGAACCCTGACCAGAAACCAGTTCAGGATAACAAATTTAGGGTCAACCATGGTCTCCGCTATTATGAAGCCTGTCGAAGACCACAAACATGTGGGCTATAAGACTCCAAGAGAGTCATAACAATTCTCCGCCATGATGGTAAGCAATCGGTTCCCAAGTCTTTTCATCTACAACTAGAGATCTCACAAGCATGCTCGGAATGAACATATTTGCTTGCCTACTGGGTTTGAACCAAGTCATCACCAGTCACAGATTTTTAAGTCGTAAATGAGTGAACAACACTAATCAATCGGATTTTCAACAACAAGTTTAACGACAACAATAACAACAACAGTCTGTGGAAACAAGACAAATCCTGCGCGACACACGGAAGCGCGCTTTACGACCTACAAGCATTATATCTCATAAACAATGACCATTAACATTAAGCTAATATAAAATTCATGACATAGCTATTTCAGACACATTGCTGGAATGAAAGAGAGATCATATCTCAAATGGCAGAACGTCACTAGACAATGCTGTCAGCCACACAAAGGCCACCTAACACTAGTGGAATCACGTAAATATCAGTGGCTTGTGCGTGTGTCAACATGAACTCGTCTGTCAAACGCTATACAGTCTGAAAATATTTCCAGGAAAAAGAAGGGTAAAGAAATACGATGGACAGATATTATTAGGAAATGGCAGGTAAAAAACCTTGCCGCAGACAGGGATATTAACAAAAGACGGGAACATGTGGTAGTTCATAGAAATCTATTCGCACGATTTAAAAAAAAGTTGGTTGCATATCATTTATAGGATGTCGCAGTCAACCCCAGCGTGATTAGGGGTGTTTGTGATATCTTGGCAAGTTTACGTTCGGTAGTTTACCATTGCTTTCTGGACGATTAAAACATACCCATAACACCTCCTTACGAAGACACCGGTCTGGGTTCAGTTATTATCAGTGGTTTAATTGTTATTTTTTTTAATTTTTCGACCAGTACGGCTCTCTAAGGAAGGTTGTCATGAAATTGTCCACTTCATCTCGTAAAAACCTTTAGTTGGAAAATTCAGCCAAGTAGAACAAGTTTGCACAGTGTTTGCGGCGAGTTGCTGGCTGGTCTATGCTCCTTTGAGAGACGAAAGGAATAAGAAGGAGTATGATGGCGGAAGAACAGGGGGAGGAGAAGAGGAAGAAGAGGGAGGAGGAGAAGAAGAGAAAGAATACGTGCTCAATCAGTGACTTGGTCAGTATCACACCGGACGTCTTTACCCCTTGGACATTTCATGGTACCAATTTGAGGCTGGATCGACCCATAGACCACGTCAGTTTGAAAAATAATAATTATAAATATATAATAATAAAACCACAGGGAAGGGGATTTAAAACAATATCGCCTTCTATTAATTAATTCTTTATTTATCCATATACAGTATTATCATGTCCATGTGTGCACATTTCCATCAATTAATGTATATAGCTAATAGTTCAGAGTTTTCCAAATTACAAATCCCTCCACTGAAAGTTTAGCTACATAGACTGGGTTTTAACTTCGGTACATTCACTTTCGGGTCATTTTAGCCATGTACAGAGTTTGTTTCTTTCCGTTTCTTTCCAAGTGAGATATAGATGCTTTTCTTTCGACCCGATACCAAAGTATCCCTCCACGGGAACTGTGTGTTAGAACTCACCTCCCCCTCTTCAGACTAAGAAATCAACGAGGTGTGCATGAAGTACCGGTACTGGTTCTTCACATCTGCCGAGAGACATATTAGGAGGTAATTTGGTAATAATCCAGCCCAGCACGGACTGACTGGGATTAGACCTTAGAAGGACGTGTTTCCTCCAGGGGTTAGATGTGTCGTTGTTGTCAGACCACATCCCAACCATAGAGGGGAAAATGTATGTATATTTTATTCTACATATGTTTATAGTGCAATGGTATGGGCGCCGATCTTTCAGAAAGCAACTGCACACTCATTCATTCATTCATTCATTCAGTAGCATGTCCTTTGCAGAACCTCGCTCCCATAACAACCCTCCGGAAAACCTCTCGATCATAAGCAAGATGTCCCGCGTCTGATACACCCATCTGGAGATCATCCGCCACATCCTGCACCCATCTTCTCTTTGGCCTGCCTCTTCCTCTCTTCCCAGGCATATACCCTTCCATTATTATTCTCTCCAAACTTTCGTGACGTTTCAAGTGACCAAAATATTTCAATTTTCTTTGTTTTATCGTCTTTAATAGCCAACCTTCTTCAATATTCAACTCTTGAAGTATGGATGCATTTGTTCTTTTCTTTACCTAAGATATTTTTAGAACTCGTCTATAACACTTATATTCAAAGGCGTTTATGCGCTGTTCAGCTTGTTTAGTAAGTGTCCATGTCTCACAGGCACACTACTGAACGTAAACTTGCCAAGAGATCACAAACAGCCAAAAAATAAAAAAATGCTGGGGTTGACTGCGACGCTTATAAAGTATATGCAGCTAACTAACTTACAGTGCAGGATATATAATATAATATGCTTCCACAGACAAACTATCACGAATACTGAACATTCCAAATATACAGATGTCCGCAAAACGTCAGTTAATAAATAACATATTCATGCAAACCTAATGCTACCAGTGTCAAACTAGGACATTATCCAAATCACACTTACGCAAAATCAACGCATGCGAGATGCTTGAGAAGAGCTGCCAACTTAACAATCCGAAAGCGAATAAGAAATGATCTTATCAGACAAACATTGGGATCAACACAACGTGCCACATATATTGAAAGGCAGAAGATCAAATGGTTCGGCCATCTCGATAGAATGCAGCACCATCAACTACCAGCACTGGCGCTACACCAAAGAAGATCTGATACGAGAGCAAGACGACGGCCGAGAAGACAATGGATTGACGACGTGACAGGCATTGTGCAGTCACGCAGAATGACACTATTCAATGCCATCCATCGGGCGCTGGACCGCCAGTTATTCTTGCCAACTCCGCTGGACGGCAAAAGTGGAAGAAAGTGAAATTCCCGTTATTGTTTCATATCCTTTACAGGACGTAGCAGTCAACCCCATCATTTTTTGACTATTCGTGATTCCTGGGCAAATTTACGTTCAGTTGTTTGCCATTGAATTTTGATTGACCGGCACCCATACCATTTCATAAGAAACCAATGTAAGGAGGTCTGTTGCCAAATCGCCCGGTTATTCTTCATTTTGTACATTCACTTCTCTGCAGGCCATGGGTAACAACATGCGTTAACGGACAAACTGGGTTCTGATCATTCGGAAATGTAAAAGAGAAGTCCGACAGGAAAACACCAGTGTGGATTGTTGTTGCCACTTGTTTCATCTCTGCAGAGTCACCATTTGTGTTTGTTTTAGCCGTTTCCATTAACGGTTTATCATGGCAGCGTTGGGCGTCTTTTAATGTTTGATTGATATTGATCCGGGTATTTCAGGGAAGATGAAGAGCAATGTAGGGTTCATTTTGAGGGCGCGAAATAACGAAAATACTCTAAGAAAAAGGCGAATGAAATTTACGGGAGTATGTCAACAGACGTGGTAGAATAGAGACATTAGCTTTAATGCTGGGGAAAATAATAGACAGCAGAAGCGATGGAGAGAGAGATGGGAGGGAAGCGAGAGAGAGGGGGCGAAGATAGATAGATAGATAGATAGATAGATAGATAGATAGATAGATAGATAGATAGATAGATAGATAGATAGATAGATAGATAGATAGATAGAGAGAGATACTGTGAGAGAGAATGAGAGAGCGATCGAGAAAGGAGAGAGGGAGAGAGCTACCGGGAGAGAGAAGGCGAAAGCGAGAGCAAGAGAGAGTGAAAGAGCGAAAAGAGAGAGAGAGAGAGAGAGAGAGAGAGAGAGAGAGAGAGAGAGAGAGAGAGAGCAAATTGTTTGCCTTTGATAGAAAAAACTTGATATACGCCTGCAGGTAACCGTCTCGTCAAAATGTCAGTTTTTATACAGAGGAGAAAGAATATCCGATTGTTGCAGTCTGGTGATCTATATTTCAAGATGTCGATGATAAAATAATTGTAATATTTTTTCTCCATTTTTTTCTAACCTCGTATACTTTAGAATATGAAAGTGTTGGTTTTATTTTCGCACATGTGTGCGCATACACCTACAAACACATAAACAATCACATACAAACACTCAAACCACCCACACAGGCAGACACACACACAATCACATCAACTCAGTATCGCAAACGAAAGGTCAGGTAGGCGGCATTGAACTCATTCATTCAGTAGCATGTCCTTTGCAGAACCTCGCTCCATAACAACCTTCGGGAAAACCTCTCGATCATAAGCAAGATGTCCCGCGTCTGATACACCCATCTGGAGATCATCTGCCACATGCTGCACCCATCTTCTCTTTGGCCTTCCTATTCCTCTCTTCCAAGGCATATACCCCTCCATTATTGTTCTCTCCAAACTTTCGTGACGTTTCAAGTGACCAAAATATGTCAATTTTCTTTGTTTTATCGTCTTTAATAGCCAACCTTCTTCAATATTCAGCTCTTGGAATATGGATGTATTTGTTCTTTTCTTTACCCAAGATATTCTTAGAACTTGTCTATAACATTTATATTCAAAAGCATTTATGCGCTGTTCAGCTTGTTTAGTAAGTGTCCAGGCCTCACAGGCGTATGTTGCAATTGGAAAGAGGGCTAACACTTCACACCTGGACGACTGTATCGGATATGAGACAACCGTTACCTTCCAAGTAAACATTTGTAGTTTGTAACCTTCGCCTTTGACATCACTTTCCGACTGTCAGGACGAGTGGTCTGCTCTGTTCGAGTGCTCGCCAGACCCGATAACTGCGACCTGCTTTTAATGTCTCTCCCACAGCAGTACCATATATTACGGGCTTACGCTCGGTTTGTAATCACACATCATACAATCAGCCATGACCAATTATGTGATTGTGTCCATGTTAGTTTATTGACATTCCCGCGCTGTGTGTTGATCGTACACGACCAACGTACTCCGTGGGGAACTGTCGTCTGCTGTCGTGAATGTTTATTTCGCCTGTACAAGCAGATCTCTCCAACAGTCCCCGTGGGAGTGGTACCGTGGTACCGAGTCGGAGGGGAGAAATCTGCACCAACCTTACTCCCATAGATGCAAGCACTTTTCAGGACTCAGCCGACCTCAACACTAACGCATCGGACTTATAGAATTAAAACTCAGGCTCCCAGATGATGTACAACCAACCAACCAACCAACCAACCAACCAACCAGCCAAACCCACCCATCCACCCAGAAACCTTATTTATGTGACTTTGCTGGCCTCCCGCTGGAATTTACACCCAACTATATCTCTGGGATATCTCCCTCTCTCTCTCTCTCTCTCTCTCTCTCTCTCTCTCTCTCTCTCTCTCTCTCTTCTCTCTCTCTCTCTCTCTCTCTCCTCTCCTCTCTCTCTCTCTCTCTCAATCACTCTCTCTCTCTTCTCTCTCTTAATCCCTCCCCCTCTCTCTCTCTCTATCTCTCTCTCTCTCTCTCTCTCTCTCGCTCTCTCAGCAACATGCGGGTGAGCTATGACATGAAGGAGAGGACAACAGCAATGACGCATCTTGTAACCGCTTCACTGTCCAATTTGACCCCACACATCATTTAGTCATTATAACGACGAACTGTGTGTATTGCATAACGTTGTCCTCTTTGTTTGATAAGTTGAGTTGAGTCAAGAACCGACATCACAGCACCCAGGATATCTCCGTGCGCGTTTCGTCCTCATCTCCAACAAACGTGAATAGTTCCAGTACTAATGGTACCGGTTGCAATCTGATTATATACGAGGCTAAGTTAATAAGTAAGTCACAAATGGCTGTAGAAAAATAACTAAAGGTGATAACAACTTGAAACAGTTTATTTTTGTACATACATAGCCCCTTTATTTCTCAACATAATTTCCACAAACATTGACGCACTTATCCCATCGTTTTATCAGCCCTCCCAAACCGGCTGCATAGAACTGCGTGCTTTGTTTTTATTGACCTACCATCCCACAGAACTGTGTGACTTACTTATTGACACACTCTCGTAACTTTTTCTACCCAGCTATGCACCGTTATACGGGACAAACATTTTTCAGCATAAGCAGGAAACCACCTTGGCGGGAGACATTTCGCGAATGATGCAAAAGTTGAATGTGAAGTGAAAACGTGGTTTATGTTATAATATATCTACAACCCGTGCAGAAAACATCGCAAGCCTAACCCCAACCAATGTGTGCTGAGCTGGTTGCTTACTTGTGTTCGCTGGCTGTGAACTCAAGCGTAAAGTCCTGTATGTCGGATGAAGACATCCTGTTGTCCAACATCAATGTGATGTCACACAGTACCTGAGGTTTGAGTATCCGTTGTCCCATTTCTGGCTTATTGGTGTGCAGACTGGTGGTTCCTCACCGTGCAGGCAGATACTCTCCGACTTCGGAAGAATCAGCGATCCTACTACGTTAGCTGGGACCCCGAAGGGACCTATTGCCCAGGACGCACAACTAGGACGTGTTAGTAGGTCTTGGCCAGTATAGAAGCTAGCCCTGGTGCCCTGGAAACACTTCTGCGTCCCTTCGCAGATGTGAAATTCTAGTCTTACACACCCCTGCCGCTGTCGGGACTTTCAGAGAGGGAAGGAATAATCATTATTCAATAATGCAAGGCAGTGCCCGTGAAGTGGTGCTTTGGTCCCGGGTCGGATGAAGCTGTCTATACCAAACCCACTCCGATAAATGTCAACCATTTTCGTGGTTCTAACGACATAAACGTCAAAGTATCGCACTCAACTATTTCTATGCAAAGAAACACACCACGTGTGATCAATTTGTGCGTATCTATCAACGCATTGTGTGTGTTATTACATCTGTAACGTTTGTTGTGACTATATATCCGGCAGACATTTTAACGTGCAGCATTATGTATGTTTTATTGATTGAAGTGTTTGCTCTTTGGTTGTAAACACACTCATGCCGCTTTCATTGTGGCTGTTCTCTCTCTCTCTCTCTCTCTCTCTCTCTCTCTCTCTCTCTCTCTCTCTCTCTCTCTCTCTCTCTCTCTCTCTCTCTCTCTCTCTCTCTCTTGCATACACTGCCTCTCATACACAACACCCAGACACTTCAGATTCACGCATACTTTCTTGTTCGCCGGCACGCTTACATATTGACACACATACATTCTCTTTCTTATTCTCACATACATTTGCTTTCATACACATCGTCCGTATACCTTAATCTCACATATAAACACACACACGCACACGCACGCACTCACGCGCGCGCGCGCACACACACACACACATCTACTCCAACAAATATCATGTACACATCTCGTTCTCATACACTGTTTCGCTTTCTCTCTCTCTCTCTCTCTCTCTCTCTCTCTCTCTCTCTCTCTCTCTCTCATTTTCTCACACACAGCATACACTCTCCCCCCCCCCCCCGCACACACACACTCTTTCTCTCTCTCTCTCTCTCTCTCTCTCTCTCTCTCTCTCTCTCTCTCTCTCTCTCTCATACAACACACACTCACACACACCCACACACACACACACACACACACACACATAATTATGTCTCTATGCCCATTTAGCGATGTACACGTTAGTTGAGTTCATCCCATCTTTGATATGCAACATATCCTCTACATCAGTGGTTCTCAACCTTTTTTTGGCCCGTGTCCCCCTTCACCATATTTTCAGAACGTCATTCCCCCCTTTCGTATTTCCTACCTAAAAATTTGGCCCGTGCCCCACCCCCCTCCCCACAATATTTTCAGAACGTCATTCCCCCCTTTCGTATTTCCTACCTAAAAATCCCGCCTCCGCCCCTACACAGTATACGTAATAATAGAAGCTAAATTTAATAGAACATACTAAAACAAGTCTAGACGTTCACATAAAACGTGATTTGTGGGTCTACTTACTTTATAAATTGAATTTTAGAGGGGTGAGACGTACAGAACCGTACAGCAAGAAGGAAAAAACAATATCAATTAATAATTTCTTGTATTAACGCGATCTTGAAATAATCTTAATTCCACACACACCCCCCCCCCCCCCCCCCCCCCCCCCCCCCCCCCCCCCCCCCCCCGGAAACCCTAAAATTCCCCCTGGGAATTCCCACAGGTTGAGAACCACTCCTCTATATAGTATACACAGTATATATTTTTATTGACCCCCGCCGTACCACAGCCTTCCCTACTGGTTACACCTTATTGATATCTCCGTTTTATATATCGCCCAGTAGAAATGTCGCTTCAACCCTTTGCTTTCTTTGTTAATGTTTTATTTTATTCATATTTGCATTCTTATAATATGATCTAATGAATGCTGTTTTTTCCCTCTTGCATGCGTCATTGAAGTATATACCATTGAAGGCAAGTGGTAGTATTTGTTGTTTGTTTCTATCGTGCACGCAGATTCTAACAAGCACGTTCATTCTACAGCATTGATTTAGCACACAGCTTTTTGCATTCACCGAACTTTTACAGGAAGCCGTGTCTGCTTTGTGGTTAGTGTGCTTGCTTGCCACCTTAGTGATCCAGATTTGAATCCTCGGATCTAAGAAGATTGGATGTTGTTTGATTTTGTACAGTATGGCTGCGTGGTTGGTCCGGAACAACTTCAAGTTTAAACACAGAAGCCTCAAACAATATGTTGCACGATTTATTGCCTGGCATATTTAGCTGCATCTCGTCAAGTGCATACTGCAGAGTTATATATCATATGAAGAGAATAAATGAATTATACTTTGGCTGAAATACTTAAAACATAGTCACTTAAATTGTTCGAATGTGAACGAACGAACGAACTTTATTTTCGAAGGGTCACAAATTGGACACGCAGGCCCGTCTTTACATTCAGCCCTTCCATCGACTCATCTTTCGCCATCAGTTATCTGTTGTACATGTTACATTCACAAAGAAAGAATATATAAAGGACAATATCAGAATTATGACTGACTGATCTGATGATGATGGTTGTGACTTCTCTTTTTATTATCGGCTATTCCAATGACAGATACGCCAACTTGTTATTGGGAAGTACGATTGGTCATTGGTTTCCCAATATCCCAGGACTGTTACTTTCATAAGAGTATCCATCATTGACTGTTCAAGCATGCGGGATTTCTCACGATCGGTGCATGACTTTTCTTCTTCCTTGAGTTTTCATATATAATTTAAATTTAAACTTGGTTATTCCCATGCCTGTATTTATTCCTACCAAAATAATAGTTGTAGTATACCACATGCTTATGAAGAAGTCATTTTAAAAGTCACTAGTGAAGAAGAAATGCAATTTATAAAAGTTTATTCCTTAATTACTGGCCGTTATTGTGGATGCTAAATACTGGCTCTCCGGAGTTTAAGAGAAAGCTAAATACGTTGTCAGATTTCTATAGTTTTCTCTAAATAAATATACGAAGTACAATCACTCGTGATATGTTGGTTAGCACAATAGGAGATTACATAAAATGGTACATTTATTGAAACATATTAACACTTGGAGATTATACATGAATACGTTGACTGGTACACATAAACAGTAGGACATGAATACGTTGACTGGTGCACATAAACAGTAGGACATGAATACGTTGACTGTTACACATAAACAGTAGGACATGAATACGTTGACTGGTACACATAAACTGTAGGACATGAATACGTTGACTGGTACACATAAACTGTAGGACATGACTACGTTGACGAGTACACATAAACAGTAGGACATGAATACGTTGACGAGTACACATAAACAGTAGGACATGAATACGTTGACTGGTGCACATAAACAGTAGGACATGAATACGTTGACTGGTGCACATAAACAGTAGGACATGAATACGTTGACTGGTAAACATAAACAGTAGGACATGAATACGTTGACTGTTACACATAAACAGTAGGACATGAATACGTTGACTGGTACACATAAACAGTAGGACATGAATACGTTGACTGGTAGACATAAACAGTAGGACATGAATACGTTGACGAGTACACATAAACAGTAGGACATGAATACGTTGACTGGTACACATAAACAGTAGGTCATGAATACGTTGACTGGTACACATAAACAGTAGGACATGAATACGCTGACTGGTACACATAAACAGTAGGTCATGAATACGTTGACCGGTGCACATAAACAGTAGGACATGAATACGTTGACTGGTACACATAAACAGTAGGACATGAAGACGTTGACTGGTACACATGAGCAATAGGAGATGACAAATAAATATTATGATTGGTACACATGAACAATAGGAAATGATACATACATATTATGATTGGTGCACATCAGCAATAGCAAATGACATATAAATAAGTTGATTGGTTCATGAACAATAGGAGATGACACATAAATAAGTTAATTAGTTCACATGAGCAATAGGAGATTACATATAGTACATTGGTCGGTACACATGAACAATGGGATATTATAGATGGTTGGTTGAATGGCGCACGTGAACAGTAGGAGGTTACACATGAATACATTGACTGGTACACATGAACAATATGAGATGGCACTGCTACAGGGTTTGGCGTGGAAGGGATTAATTGTCTTAGAAGAAAATCCCTTTGAACCGAATCTGGCCACCAAGCTTCATAATGTCGTGACCCAGTATATTCAGAAACCTAAAACATGGCATGCCTACGGCATTAGAATGTGTGGGGTTGTCTTCTCATACAAAGGATTGCAGGTCCGCATGGCCGAATGGATAAGAACGTGTATTCTTAAACATCCGGTGTGCTGATGCCGAGGTAAGGGGTTTATCCCCTACACCGGACAGCTGGACTAAAATGTTGACCTGTCGTCCTTGACTTGGGGACGTTAATTACAAGTACCTCTGAAGTCGAAGTGGGTTCGCCTGATGGCAAGGGGCACTGTTACTATGGAAAGATATCCCACACGCAAAATTCAGTCCATCACTACTATAAATAGTGTGTATTTACGCTTGAGTTCAAAGCAAGCGAGCGCAAAAGAAAAAAATAGTACAAAGGATTAATCTGAACTGAGAAATCACACGGAATTGAATTAAGTGAGCGAAAGGTACAATCACGTTGATGTGAAAATGTTTTTTTTTGGTTAACGATTCACAAACTCGTTCTAAACTACAGTTAATCGAGTGCAAATGCAGGATAACTGGCATGCATATTCATATATGAATGAATTGGTGGAGAGAATGGAAGAGAGGCAGGCTAGAGGGAGAAGCGCACCGATGGAAGATAAATATGACAGTGATAAACGACGTGGCTGACAAGGCATGAAATGATAACAGTATTATAATACAATAACATCACCCAGCAAATACAGACAGTTGTTCATCTGCAAATCAAATTAACAGAAACCAGGCCGGTCTATCGATATATCAACAGCAATCGGCGAGGTGGTTAGTGCATGGATCTGCCAACAGCGTTTCCATATCGGCATTAGGTTGGCAATATCACAGATACAACCTTATCACAGTCACAACAATATCACATAAACAACCATATCACAGTTACAACCATATCACAGTTACAACATCTTAGTTTCAACCATATCACGGTTAAACCATATCCCAGTCAGAATCATATCACAACATGTAATAGTCATTCTGCTGCTGTAGTATTTAAACAAATCCGTACATTGGAGTAACGATTGCCAGAACGAGTCTAATGAAAGTAAAAACTGTTTACGCAATTATAAGAAACAGACATTAATTTTTCTTCTGCTATATAATCAGAAGACAGACATTTGGAAACACCTTTCAGATGTAGTAAAGGCAGGGACAGACCGAGAAAAATGATGCTGAATGGACCAAGATGCTCTCATTGAGGGAGATCGTTAATAGAATTGTCTAGAGCACCAATCGCCGAGATATGTATATAGATATTAACGCCTACTCAATGTAACATAGCACATGTTGATAATTATGATGATACATAGTATTAGTAATTAATGTTGTTGTGTATTGTTTTATCCGCAGGAAACCAGGTGGCCAGATGTATTCCATACAAGGCCCTTTTCGCCCCAGCCGTGCCTTTCTCCAACCAGCGAGACAACTGCTGGATTCCGGGTCTGCCAGTCACGGTGACAATTATTCACTACGACAGGCAGCCAGCCTTGAAGATGCTCAACCCCAACTTGTGAGTGAATGTTAATGAACGTATGTTATGTCAGGGAATTCAGTCTGAAGACTGGTATGAAGTGTCTGCACATAACAGCTCCACATTCCAGATCTACTTCTGGTTTTTTGGTGATTCATTCCCGATTGGTGACTTTCTCATAAACGTATTCTTGGGAAGATTTTTGTTTTAGCGCGCGCTCGCTTTGAACTCGAGTGTAGTCCATCCACGCTACTTCTGTTAGCACTGTACTGAATTTTGCGTGTGGATTAGGAAGATAATGTGGTGGTTTCCCCTTGCTTCCACACCATCGGTGGTTGGCTTTTGTTCTTAGCCTCCTACGATGCTTTCCTGCTGTCTGGATAAGTGAATGACCCGCTCACCACAGGTGCCGAGTTGTCCACTTGTTCCGGTGGATACTCAGTATAAATAAGTGGCCTGTTCTAAACAGTTGCCGAGTTGTTAACTTATTTCTGTGGGTACTCAATGTACACTGCGTATGATGATAGTGAAATACGCCAGGTGGCGTAGCGATGGGGCTTGTTGAATGCAAGGAGAGGAGATCCTAGCCACGGTATAAAAAGGCAGAAGAGATTGGCCTTCTTTTCACCTCCACCACGGAGTCGGAGAGGCGCCAATGTGATCGTGTATGTTCCAGATCAGTGTTTGTTTAGTGGTGGTTGTGAGCTGTTGCATCGGAGAAACCATTATTGTTTACTTTCCTTGCTCTTATTAGTTCGGGGGGGGGGGGGGGGGGGGAAGGGACCTTCCTCTCTTTATCTTCCTTTCCTCTGTGGCCCGAACGCAGTGAGCGTTGCGCCTTCTACCTCACATCACCCTAAAGTTGTGTCCCTCGGCTTCATCAATACAAATGACTGTCCTGCTCTAAACCGGTCAGCTTGGCCGAATGGCTAAGATCACTCATTCTAAACCATCCGGTGTGCTGATGTCAAGGTAGCGGATTAAACCCCTAGACCAGTCATTTGGACTAAAATGTTATCTTCTCGTCTTTGACTTGAGATGTAAATGACACCTACCTGTGAAGTCGGAGTGGGTTCGCCTTATGGCGAGGGACACTGGTAAAGCTAATCCACACGCAAAAATCATTCCATTGCTATAGAAGTAGCGCATGTATGGACTACGCTTAGGTTCAAAGCGAGTGAAAAAAAAATCTTCTTTTAATTATGTTTGTGGCATACAGCTTACCTTCCTCCTTTCCCTCTCATTATAGGGCAGTTCAGTCCATGGACTTGCTTTAAAGCTCCCTAATTACCCTCCCTGAGTGATGTCTGTGCTCTGTTGCCACTTCCATGCTGCACAAACGAGTGTCCGTCTCTAAACAGGTGCTGAGTTGTCCACTTGAGTGTCCTGCTCTAAACAGGTGCCGAGTTGTCTATTTGAGTGTCCTGCTCTAAACTGGTGCCGAGTTGTCCCCTTGAGTGTCCTGCTCTAAACTGGTGCCGAGTTGTCCCCTTGAGTGTCCTGCTCTAAACTGGTGCCGAGTTGTCCCCTTGAGTGTCCTGCTCTAAACTGGTGCCGAGTTGTCCACTTGAGTGTCCGTCTCTAAACAGGTGCTGAGTTGTCCACTTGAGTGTCCTGCTCTAAACAGGTGCCGAATTGTCTATTTGAGTGTCCTGCTCTAAAACAGGTGCTGAGTTGTCCCTTGAGTGTCCTGCTCTACACAGGTGCCGAGTTGTCTATTTGAGTGTCCTGCTCTAAACTGGTGATGAGTTGTCCACTTAAGTGTCCTGCTGTAAACTGGTGCCGAGTTGTCCACTTATTCCGGCCGCTACTCGGATAAGTGAGCTCGAGTCTGCTGACAATGACATATATGAAACCCCAGAAGGAGCAGGGATATGCTGTGAGTCTGTACAGTGCCAAGGCCGTTACATTTTGTAGTTCATGATTGATTGATTGATTGATTGATTAATTGATTAATTGATTTAGGAATATACATCACAGCATTCGGGGCATTCCTATACGTGCTCCGTCCCCATCCTCAGCAGCCAGCGAAGAGTTCCAACACTAATAGTACCAGTAGCAATCTGATTATAAGTCCGTCTCGCCTTTCCTCTGATCGTTGAGCGTCGGCCAGATCCCTTCGTCACTCCTCGTTGTCTCATTCTTGCCAGACCATGGTAATCCATTTGCTCCTCTGAGGTGTGCACGTGCTCCCACAAGGCCGCAACCACATCTGCCTTGTCATGTATCAATACTTCACCAAGTTCTGCAGAGCCAGCCAATCTGTCCGCCTGTTCATTTCCCAGCACACCGGCATGCCCCGGAGAAAAGATCCAGGCGATGCTTGTCACCCGTGACCTCTGAAGCGAAGCAAGACACTCCGCACGAAGTCTGCCCGTCCTCACCCTCGTCAGCATGCTTTCTGAGTCAGTTACAATCACGATGTGTGTGTGTGTGTGTCGTATTCCCCATCCAGCGGAGAGCCGCAGTGACTGCCTCCACTTCCATTCTTAAGCTGGATGTTGTGGTATCATATGCCAGGCTCTCCTGCCCCAAACATCGACCATTAGCTTTGGCTGTGAACCCCCAGCCACTTCTCTCACCTCTTGACACCGAACTATCTGTGTAGATAATCACATCACTCGAGTGAGCATTGTCCTGAATTAGTTGCTGGATTTCCACTTCCGTGGCCCCTGCTGGCCACTCCCTGCACTCCCGGCTTAATGTGATTATAACTCTGCACAAGTCTGACTGCTCCGCTGGCACTCTGACCCACTCCTCTCCACGCCTAATGTTCTCCAAGGGACACACCTGTCTGATCGTATCCTCCGCCTGAGCCTTCCATGATTTCCCTCTTATCAGTCGCTGACCCTTAACTGCGTCCAGCGCCTCATACAGTGGGTGGTCTGTGTCTGCAACTACTCTGAGGTATGCCTTTGCCTGCATCACCTTGAGGATACCAGCAACAGTCGGCAGACCAAGGATGTTGTAGTTCATGAATAAACAGATAAGTATTGTTTGATGCTCATAGAAGGTAGAAGCAGTGACTAGTTTCTACGTGCGTCATACAACTACGTGTGTATTTATTTATGAATTGTCTTAGTGACTTCAAAAGCTTCCCAAGTTGATATTAGTTGAATATATAAAAGGTAGCCTTGTGCAAAATGGACAACATACTAATACAAAGATGTCAATTGCTAGGAGAAAAAGAATGTTAAACTACTACATGGAACCTGTACTTTTGTATGGATGTGAAACGCGGACGATCAAATCAAATCAAATCACATCAACTTTATTTTAAAAGGGTCACAAATTGGGCATGCAGGCCCGTCTTACATTCGGCCCTTCTAATCACTCATCTTTCGTTCATCAAGAGCGCTTATACATTCACATTGGAAGGGGGAAAAAAACATTGTGAAATGAATGTTGTAAACATAAACAAGGCAAATTACCATGTTATGAGGCCCATCTCCCACCTACCCACACATCACCCCACCCACACACACACACCCACCCACACACCCACCTACCCACCCACACACCCACCTACCCACACACACAAATACACAAACACACACACAGGGCCACATAATACCCCACCAACCGACCCATCCCCTCCCGCACATCCCCCACCCACGCACACTGCCCTCACCTGGCCCCCCAACCCAAACACACTCGCCACCCACACAAACATCCCCCACCAACCCACACATCCCGCGCCCACCCACATACACATCCTAACCCACACACCCATCCCCCACCCACACATCCTTTCCTCACCCACACCTCCAACCACCCATCCATCGACCACATATTCCCCACCCACGCACACATATCCCCCACCAAACCACACATCGCACATCCCCAAACTGTGCCCACACATCCCCACCAACTGACATCTCCCTACCCACACACACACACACACACACACACATCTCCCTAACCACCTATACATCCCCAATCCACTCACACACACACTCACCCCACCATCCACACATACATCCTCCACCCACCCACACATGCCCTAATCCACATCTTCCACCCGCACATCACACACATCCACTACCACACAATATTCCCAACCCACGCACCACACACACATATCCCTCACTCACACATCCCAAACCCACATACCTACACACCACACACATATCTCCCACCCACATACCACACAAAATCCCCACTCATACCCACACAGATACCCTCACCCACACCCACACATATACCCTCACCCAGCCACCCCGCATTTACCCACACACCACACAAATCCCCCACCCACACACACATCCCCCACCCACACACCTCTCCTCACCCACCCACACATTCCCCACCCATCCACTAACACACACTCACTCACACATCCTCCACTACGCACCCACACACCCCCAACCAAATATCTCTCGATCACACATACCCCAACCCACACACATCCTCCACCCACTCACGCATCCCGCTCCAACACATACACATCCCTCACCCACCTACACATCCCTAAGCCACTCACACACCCCCACCCACACATTCCCCATCCACGCACACATCCCCCACCCACACACCCACACCACCCACACATGCTTTCACCAACCATCACACATTCCCTACTCACCCACAAATATCCCCCACCCATACACACATCCCCGCACCCATCACACACATCCCCCACCGACACATCATGCACACATCCCCCACCAACACACCACACACATATCCCAAACCCACACACCATACATTTCTCACCCGCCCTTACATCTCCAGTCCACCCATATACATCCCCTACCCACACAACCCCGCAACCTACAAATACTTCCTCCAAAACATCCACACATCTCCACCCACCCACACATATCCCCCACCCACACACACATCCCCCACCCACACACATCCCTCGCACCCGTCCCATACACACATCCTCCACCCATAAACACATCCCCACACCCCTACTTTCACCCCACACCCCTACTTTCACCCCACACATCCCATCAACACCCACAAATCTCACTACACAACAACACCCACACACCCCAACCCATCCAAACGCATACCCCGACCCACACTTCCCCCACACACACATATCCCCACACTCACACACATCCTCCACACACACACACACTCACACATCCTCACATCTGGACACATACATAATGCCTCACGTGAGTATTGAAACTAGTATGACTGAAAAACATCTAATGGAAGTGGAAATGTGATTTCTGAGGACAATGCAAAGAATACCATGGACAGACAGAAAAACCAATGAGCCTCTTACAAGAGGCAAATGAAAACCGCAAACTGATTATTGAAATTAGACGTAGACAGTCAAGTTTTGTTTAGGCATGTTATGAGAAGAAATAAACTAGAGAACCTGGTGACAACTGGCAAGATTGAGGGGAAAAGAACAAGGGGAAGGCAGAGAAAAAAATATCTGGTTGGCTTGACCGTATGACATGGTCGAGACAAGAACACTGAGCTGATCCACGACTCTCGTGATCGTGTGAGATGGCGAAACATGACCGCGCACGTTTACCGGTATGGCACATGCTCATGAATTAATATTTACACTACAGAAAGGGTATAGTAAGTTATTATATACTTAATATATATTCAACGATTCACGGCAGGGTGTCAGCTTACTCAATTTGTTCTATTGTGTATTGTCGCATGCTGCTGAGGGCGCCACTCACTACCCGTTTGACATAAGTCCGTGAACTTATATCGGTATAAGCTCAGATACGCTCTACGGGAGCCGCAATACGGCTGAGGTTAGCACGCGTGCCTTCCCTCCCGCTCGGTTTCATGTGTTCGAATTTCCATCGAGGCGGATTTGTTAACCTTGATCTGGACTCCCATGTAGTTAAAAAGTTAGTCGCGTATCTTTTACATGACGTCGCAGTCAACACCAGCATTTTTTGGCTGTTTGTGATTTCTTCGCAAGTTTACTTTCAGTAGTTTGCCATTGCTTTCTGAACAACCGGCAGTCATACAATTTTATAAAAATCAACGCTAGGCGGTCTCCTGCCAAATCGCCCGCAGATGTGTTTTGAACACGGTAGGCGGGGTTATGAATTGTGTACATTAACTCCTTGGCCACAGAGCCGGCTTCCGATGTAGACCCAATCTAAATTTGGTACCACGTAATGTCGTGGGAAGTCAAGACGGCCGGTATGATATTTAGGACATCACCATTCCAGAGCTGATTGATCTATAAAATATAAGGATAGCACCTTATACCCAATACACCGTGGCTGGAGCAATTATAGGATGCGAAACCTTTCCGTGTTCTATACAGTGCTGTCTTCTGAGCCAGTTACAACTTTACAGTGCTTATTGGCTGGAATATAATTGCCCCTTACTCCACACTAACTAGGTCCGCTATCATCTTTATCATCATCATCATCATCATCATCATCATCATCATCATCATCATCATCATCATCATCATCATCATCATCATCATCATCATCATCAAAGTTATCACCATCATAATCATTATCACTACCATCATCATCAACTTCATGGGCACGAATAAATAAATTAGTTGTCATCACTACATATAAACTTTCGCGAACGAAATGTAGACAGTTCAGTTCTGTTGGCTCTTTATCAGTTATCAGTTATCAGTAATCAGTTGGGGTATCTTCGTTGCACTCCGGACATGTCCGTAGGTGCTCAGATCCTCCCCCCAGCATATGCGTCAGCGTCCGGTGGCTAATAGTGCCAGTTCTGTGTTGGTTGACGAGGCACTTTGTTTTCCCGATGTACCTCTCGCGTCTGGCTGTGCCGATTCTTACTCCCAAGTCTTTCATCCTGGACAACGATGTGGAATCACTGACGTCAAAATCCTCTGTTCTCGCCAAATCTTTAAGGACGTTAATAACATCGGCACGATCCATGGGCTGGCCATCTACAGGGGGTGCAGAGCCAGCCAGTTTGTCAGCTCGTTCATTTTCCTCGACTCCCGCATGTCCCGGGACGAAGATGAAGGTGACTTTACGGACAACAGACTTCCGCAGCGATTCAGTCCACTGTCTACGTACAGATACAGCTTCGACCTTCTGACTGGCTCTTTATATATGAGAAATACGTTATCCCTAAATCATTCGCATTTACATGTCCTCATGAATATTCCCAACAGCTGTAATTAATTCGCTCAATGCATAATTACGTTTAACATTCGACCGAGTTATTTTTATCATCCAGTATTCGATACGCCTAAAAAATACGTTCATCAGCGGCTGTCACATTCACGTAAGCATAAAAGCAACTAATAAATAAAAACATAAAAGACTTTACTCTTTTCATTGGAGTTTGACGAATAAATTGCGGTAGGCATGAAAAAAAAAAAAACACCACCATTTACTGTACCGAGAATAAGTTTATTAGCCGTAACAAAGCTATTGTCCATTTACTTTTGTCTGCCCCAATATAAAATTCCATATCGCAGTAACCAGCTGAGAGAAAATGATGAGATTTAGCATATAACCATATCATGATATCCACCCAACAACAAAAATTTTGTTCTGGAGATTGTACAGCAGATTTGTAAGTTTGTTTGTATGCGGTATATAATTTACGGGACAGAGATGAAGTGCACAATATTAGAAGTATTACATCTTCACGAGGAAACATGAGCGTTCAATAGTAAATTTTCACGTTGTTCACGGGATTAGCCTTAGAAAAGAGCCTTGAGAAGTGAAACGGGGAGTGTTCAGTGGTGTCGCAGTATCTTCAGAGGTGTGTCATTAATGTGGGTCCTTTCATATAAGGTTTCACGTTTAGAAAGTACAAGGGAGGTAGAAATATCATTCGTGAGCAACCGCATTTAGGAGCCACGAGAAGCAGATACCTACGTGAAATAAGGAAATGCGCAAATAAAATTGTGACATAGTGTATTTGGATGAAACCTGGATCAATGCGCACCACACAAGTGAAAAGGAATGGCAATCAGTGGATGGAGAGGTAACGCGATATGTGCCCAGTAGTAAAGTAAAGGTCAGCGTTTCGTCATAGCCCATGCTGTAGTACTCAAAATGGTTTACTACAGAATGTTGGACTCGTGTTCGTATCAAAGCATACAGACAATAGGGATTATCATAATGAGATGAATGGCAATGTATTTAGCGATTGGCTAGAGAATACAGTGCTTCTATCCCTAGATAGACCATCTTGTCTAATTATGGACAATGCATCATATCACAATGTAGTTGCCCAAGAAGACAAAATACCTACGGCATTGATGCATGACAAGGCAGACGTGGTTGCGGCCTTGTGGGAGCACGTGTACACCTCGGAGGAGCAAATGGATCACCATAGTCTGGCAAGAATGAAGCAGCGAGGAGTGACGAGGGGATCTGGCCGAGGCTCGACGCTCAAAGGAAAGGCGAGACGGACATATAATCAGGTTGCTACTGGAATTATTGGTGTTGGAACTCTTCGCTGGCTGCTGAGGATGGGGACGGAGCGCTTATGGGAATGACCCGAATGCTGTGATGTCGGTTTCTAAATCAATCAATCAATCAATCTATTCAAATTGTCTGACGTCAGATACTAACTCAGACCATGTGTTGAAAGAGGAAGATGTCTATTGGAGAAAGGATGGATTGAATTTTATGCAACCGATAGCAGTCATCAACTTACTGGAATCGTCCGACACCGATTAAGGTCTGGGCAGATCGCAGACTTTAATCCACATGCACACCTACTGGGATATTTTGCTCCACATATTCAGAAGAATTGCAGGCCCCAAACATTACAGCATCGGCATAAACAATACAACTTGTTAATGGCAACAGTTTGTATTCCACAGTGATGGATTTTCAATTCCGTAAGCCCTCAACGGTGACAAACAACTGACATTGAAAAAACTAAAAAGCTCTAGACGCACTGAATACCATCCGAAGAGTAATATTGCGGTGGGAACTGACATATTGTGGCATAACAAGAAACGTGAGAAGAAACACGTTGTCAAATGAGAGGACAACACACGAACACACGAATCGTTCTATAAACTTCATCGTGACCATTAAGAAGGAAGCCCACTACAGAGACATTCACAGCTATATTCGTCGTGCAAAACAGGTAATCATGTTCCGTCTCAGCAGAGTAGACATTGCACCCACTCCCATACGAATCTGGATACGCCTTGTGTTTGTCATCCGAACTGGCGGGGACATTGGCATTACTGTAAAACAAGTTTTGTTAACGAGAAATCACTAGTTTTTCACCAGTACATCAAAGAAATGTCGCCGCTTTCCCTTATTTAAGTTACTTTTGTACCTATCAAAGACATATTCCTTGGGTGGGGGTAAATATAAGACGGCAGGAAAAATTTCATAACGATGCAACAGACAGTTTTCAAAATAATTGATCATGAATGAAGGCATTCTTTTCGGGACAGACTATAGATTTATGGTGGAATGACATGTTCTAAAATTGTCATTCCGGTTTTCATACCAAATAATCGTTCTTGAAGTGGCAAGACGAATTATGACTTCACATACCAGACACATGCTGAAGAGAATAGATTGTCTTAGCCTTGTCACTTTATGGGGCATAACGATGCAACAGACAGTTTTCAAAATAATTGATCATGAATGAAGGCATTCTTTTCGGGACAGACTATAGATTTATGGTGGAATGACATGTTCTAAAATTGTCATTCCGGTTTTCATATCAAATAATCGTTCTTGAAATGGCAAGACGAATTATGAGTTCACATACCAGACACATGCTGAAGAGAATAGATTGTCTTAGCCTTGTCACTTTATGGGGCATGGAGAACTACAGTGCACAATTCTTGAGGACAAAATCAAGGGTGACAAAACAAGAAAACAAAAAACACGCCCAATAATAACTGTATCATCTAGTTAGTTGTGCAAACTCCGTGGCGAAGGAGTTACGAACGCTGTTCGTAATCCGGCATACGCATTCGAAACACAGCTGCAGATGATTTGACAGCAGACCGCCTATAAAAAAACCCATCGCAGCTGTGTTTAGAACGCGGAATACGAAATTACGAACTGCATCCGCGTGTGTGTGTGTGTGTGTGTGTGCGTGCGTGCGCGCGCATACACACACACACATACACACCTACCTCCATGTAGATTCGAACAGATTACCACCGGGCAGACAGACAAGAGTTATAACCACTGCTTTACGACGGCTCACATGTGCATATGTGTGGTTGTGGGGAGGGGGGGAGGTATATAGACTTCATCATCATCATTATCATCTTCCACTTCTACCGTCAAGCGTCGTGGGGAGGAATAATTTGCGCTCCAGCGCCCGGTGGGCGTCACTGGATAGTGTCATTCCGTGTGATTGTACAATGTCTTTGATGTCGTCAATCCATATTCTCCTTGGACGTTCTCTTGGTCTCGTCGCAGACGATCTTTGATGTAAGGCCAGTGATAGCACTTGTTGGTGTTGCATGTATATAGACTTACTGTATGAAAATTAATGATGTAGTGTGGACTTTAAACACAGTTTTGCAGCTGTAGCTAACTACAAAGACACTTTGTGTCCTTTAAACATATGTATGCTAAAACAGTGCACGACTTCTGCGACTTCCGCTGATCCTGTTTCCAGCCTCAGTTTCTTTCAAGTGACTGGTGCCATAATCAGATCTGACAGCGCACGATTATTCTCTTGGCTGTTAGTTTTATTTATAACTTACACCGACTGTGTCCACATGGTTGAATTTAAGGGCACCCATATCATATGCTGTTTAATTATGTTGTCCTAAGCTGCCTACAGTTCCCTATGTCCGTCTGGTAGACCTACGCCTGGAACCATGCCTTCCATAGCTGCTCCTTTCCTGTCACGGTGACGTTTAAGATAGTCAAATATTTCAGTTTCCAATAGAGGATGATGTTTATGACCCAATTTTCTTCGATTTCCGGGACATACCTTTTAGCTTTCGGTACTTCAAATGTCACCAAATTGTTCTCTTATTTACTACTATACCTCTGTGTCTTTTTTCTGCGAGGTTCAGTCAATATATGTGCTATTATTTCTCGTGTTATTTTATTAGTATCAAGAATTTTCCATGATTGTTAATTCTGCATTATTACGTGGTAGTGTTTCATTTTCTTGTAACCATCTCATGTTGCACAATAATCAATATCAGTCCAATGTCATTCAGATAGCCTGTGGTTAGCCAGATATTCGACACCGCAATCGATATGTGATTCACCAACAGGTGTTGCATTGTTGGTAGGTCTCTCCTTTCTCCCCCTGTCTGAGTTTCAATGTGACCTTTGCTATGCTATACCACCGTCTGTTCGTCTGTGTCAATGAATGCATAGGAAATGCTCCTTTCTCTGTCTCAGTTTCGCTGTGACTTTTGCTTTGCGATAACCCCCCCCCCTCTCTCTCTCTCTCTCTCTCTCTCTCTCTCTCTCTCTCTCTCTCTCTCTCTCTCTCTCTCTCTCTCTCTCTCTCTCTCTCTCTGTTTCTCTGTCTCTGTCTGTCTGTATGTCTGTCTGTCTGTCTGTCTGTCTGTCTCTCTCTCTCTCTCTCTCTCTCTCTGTTTCTCTGTCTCTGTCTGTCTGTCTGTCTGTATGTCTGTCTGTCTCTCTCTCTCTCTCTCTCTCTGTTTCTCTGTCTCTGTCTCTGTCTGTCTGTCTGTATGTCTCTCTCTCTCTCTCTCTCTCTCTCTCTCTCTCTCTCTCTCTCTCTCTCTCTCTCTCTCTCTCTCTCTCTCTCTCTCTCTCTCTCTGCCAATGACTATATGGGAAATACTCTCTTCTCTCTTTCTCTTGCTGTCTGAGTTTCATTGTGACTTTCGCTAAGTTATACCACTGTCTGTTCGTGTGTTTCAATGAATGGATAGAAAATACTTTTCCCATTTGACTCTAATGTGCGCACCAGACGCACTTTGATGTTCTTGTTTATTAAGGAAGTACGTTTTAGCATATTTGTGATAGATTTTGCAGTATTTACAAGCACTGACAGAACGTGGTATTGCGCCGAAAATCACCTGCTATGGACGAACGTAAACCAAAAAAATGCTAAAGACAATATGAGAAGATGGAAGTGTGATTAGATACGGAAATAATCAGCAGTAAGCAAATACTGCCGGTCTCTCTGGCCGAGGGGTTACAACACTTTCTCCGTAATCCCGTTTATCACGCAGAGTCTCGTAGCGGGCGAGAGCTGGAAGCGGTTCGACCCCCACTGGTGACTTGCGGGATAACTGAGCCGGCCGCTCAGAAAGCAATGGCAAACTACTGAGCGTAATCTTGCCAAGAAATCAACAGACAGCTGAAAGATGCTGCTGTTGACAGCGATGTCCTGTAAGGGATATGTGGGGGGAAAAAAGTAAATACTACACGATCCCATGAACAATAAAAAATGATGTATCACAGAGTAAACAATAAGGCTAAGGGGGGAAAAAAAAGAAACAAATAAAGGGAAGAAAATTAAATTCCACAGTAGAATATACAGTAGTTTTAAGTACAAACATTGCACGAGAAATATCAGAAGTACGATAGGAAAAGACTAGAAAAGATACGTAATGAACACTTGTCACAGAATAGAACACCGCCCGCCAGGTACAAGGACAAGATTGAAATGTGTTTAAGACAATCAGAAAAGTAGCTGGTAAATTCAGACTATCTGTAACGGTGCTGCTAGTGCGACTTCCCGGCATCCGTGATCACTTGCAGTCAGATTCTGTACACAAACACTGAACACAGACACTAAACACTGAACACGGACATTAATTGTTTGCTGTGTGAATGGCGATAGTGAGAACCACAACTTGTTCCATGCTCATTCTTGCACTGAGTTTGTCTAGCTGGCGGACAAAACACTATGCCAATTGTCAGGGTCTTAAACTTGGCTCGCTAACCTAACACATGTGAGACAGTACAAGTACAACGTGATTTGACGTAAGACTCAATGACACACCGTTCAATGGATTTATTCACATATCAAATACCGAACGATGATCACAACAATATATACTGGACACTTCAATACACTTACATCCACAATACAGCTCACAAGTCTGACTCTCAAGATGTCCAGACACTCGACTTTCAAGCACAGAAAACCACACAACGCCTTTCTCTCATCATACGTCTGTCCGAGTCGAAGTCCCAGAGCTGTCTGCCGCTGGTTCGCCACTTGCCTCCCACCTCAGGTGGCTTCACGAGGCATGCGTGCGTCTAGCGTCGTCCTGGCCTGACCGCTGGTCGCTCGTCAGCCAGCAATCTTGCAGGCCGGTAACTACTACTCGCCTGGCGGCGTAACGAAGTTGCTGCATCCCTGCTGGGAGCTAAGTCGCCTGGCGGGCGTAACGATGTCACTGCATCACTGTACCCTTTCTGGACTCTGACACCAATTAATAATATTGTCTATGTTTTGTAAAGTCTAACATAGTAGAACCTGAACTCTGTACAACAGCATGTCAATACCATGGTGAATGATCTGTTAGCACTTGTCTCTGTTACTTCAGATACTTAACTGATTCGGTACTTCGCAAAAAGTAGGTTTTGGACCAAACATGGTACACAATCACACGAACAAGTTCTATAGTGTACGAGGGTAAGTTAATAAGTAAGTCACAAATGACTGTAGAAAAATAACTAAATATGATAACAACATGAAACCAGTTTATATTTATACATACATTGTCCCTGTATTTCTCAACATAATTTCCAACATTGATGCACTTATCCCATCGTTTTATCAGTCCTCCCAAACCGGCTGCATAAATCTACGTGCCCTGTTTTTATTGACCTGCCATCCCACAGAACTGTGTGATTACTTATTGACTCACGCTCGTAAAGTTTTCTACCCAACTATGCACCGCTTTACGGGACAAACTTTTGTTAGCATAAACACTGACAACCCACCTTGGCGGGAGACATTTCGTGAATGACGCCGAAGTTGAATGTGAAGTGAAAACGTGGTTTAGAAAACAGAGCACGCAGTTCTATGCAGCCGGTTTGGGAGGACTGATAAAACGGTGGGATAAATGCATCAGTGTTGATGGAAATTATGTTGAGAAATAAAGGGACATTGTATGCATAAAAATAAACTGGTTTCAAGTTGTTATCAGATGTAGTTATTTTTCTACGGCCATTTCTGACTTACTTGCGTATTAACTTATCCTCGTAAATTTCCGTTCACTGAGCATTGAAATTGCGGATGATACCACGAAACAAACCAAATAACGCGATGACCTTAGTGTGGCGATATACTATCCTTGTGTTCAAATAAGAGGTCAAGTTTGGCGATATATTATCCGTTGACACTAAATCAGTTAGTGTCTCTGAATGCCCGCAGGTTCTGACTTAGCCAGACATTTATGCTAATATATCTGAACGACTGGTATAATCATATCATTGTATAAATCCTTCCTTCACGTTAATCACTATCAGTTGTAATAGGGCTACTCTGCAATTTAGAAAGGTTGGTCCGTTATCGCCTCACTTGGTTTCCTTGTAACAACTCGTTGTACCGCCATTTGTAATTTATCTAACGTATATTCCTGTCTAGCATAATCTCCCTCAGTCTGTGCTAATCATCCTCTCTACAGAGCTATCCTCGTACTTGTCTGTCTGACCGTTCTTCTCTTACTTCTCCCATCTCTGGGTATTCTATGTCTTCCCCGTGTCTTCTCTTCTCCCTCTGTTTCCTGCAACCAGAGGTTTTATACTGCTCATTATAGTGTGATCACGAACTGTATATGTCGAATTCACTAATGCTAAGTTCATTATTTCTATATAATTAATAATTGGTTGATTGCGAACATCCATATGACTCTCTGGCAGTCTCGTAGTGTGCACAGGCTTGATTCCCATGTAGGTGTCATCACAGCAGAGACCGGAGTCTTCTTTACCATTTAAACCAGATTAGTTGTTCGCTTCTCAAGACGACCTGTGATAAGGCGAAAAGAGGTCCCGCTCAGTATAAGCCCCGACTCTAGCTGGCGAGAGCCTCTGCATCTAGTAAGAAACTGTGCGATAGATCACGCGGATTGTGTGAGTGAATAAGTGGATGTTAAGATGCAGTCGCCCAGTCTTCGGTGTAAAGTTAAACAATAATCGACCTAATTGCATCAGGTTTTACTACATCTGACTCGGTTTACCTCCGCAGGACGGCGTGCCGTCTGTCAAGAGCATCGTACAAAGCACGAACTCCGTAGCTCCAGCGATAACCTCAGGGTCTCCAGAAAAATTGCCCTAATGGCGAAATCCGAAAACAAACTTACGACATTCGGAGTGCAAGGCAGACGCTTTAACCGCTTGGCCACGTAGGTCCGCCTCCCATAAGCCCCTGTCACTACTTCCCCCAGTATTTTAATATCCATGCCGCCGTATGTACGACGCTGGCTTGGCATTTCTTGAGACAAGAAAGCTGGCAAGGAGGAGGTTTGGACGGGGGAACCTCAATAATGCTATCGTTTAGTGTATGATAATTGCTATCGCTTCTCACCCAATCGACAGTAATTTCTGCGCACTTAGCATTGGCATAGTCTATCACTCGCATATGTTATCGTCTGATGTTTATTTCGTGCGTAAATCGGCTTCAAGGTTTCTTCACATGAATGTCTTCAGAAGCAGACCCCGACATCTCTCCTGTTTGTTTATATGCTCAGCATATTCACATTAGTGTGGTTTTTCTACATGAATGTCACATGCATTATACATTGGCTCCTTGCTGTCTTGACAGACGATAGTTTGTGCTTTAAAAAAGGCATAATAACTTTTACCTATAGCGGTAGCGAATGTGACTGATAAGGCCAATTTGCGCTGTAAATGTCCGTTCACAGTGGGTGCATGTGAACACGTGGTCATTTCCACCATCATGCACCATCTTACATCTCACACGCTCGGTGTGCGACTTATCTGCAATAGTTTTCTCCTTTGTCTTTATTCCATTTCTGATGTTTGCCCTCCATGCAACACGTTCAGCGGCGACTTGCTCCTAATGTGCATTATCAATGCCTGTATCAATCATGTCCCGCTTACACACATCTTTGTATCGTAGTAGAGGCCGACCCTGAGATCTCTTACCCATCTGTAATTCACCAAAAAAGATGTCCTTTGGTATTCTACCATCATCCATCCTCCTAAGATGTCCTATCCATCTAAGTCTACGAAGACTGAGCATGGAATAAACCATCACACAACCTGATCTTTCCAATACTTCAGTATTTGTGATTTTGTCTTGCCACTTAATACCAAGAATTCTTCGCAGACACCGTATATGAAAGCTGTTTAAACGTTTCTCTTGGTGTGAGTAAGTTGTCCAGGTTTCACTGCCATAAAGAAGAGTACTAAGGACACAGGCTTGATAGACAAGGACTTTTGTTTTTGGCAGTAAGCTTCCTTTTCTCCCAGACTCTTTTTCTGAACCTGTTCATTGTTGTTGCTGCCTTACCAATCCGGATGTTGATTTCCTGATCTAGGGATAATTTGCTATTTACCACTGATCCTAGATATGTAAAATGGTCTACCATCTCTAGTTCAGCGTCGTCAATAAAGATTGATGGTACGCCATGTGCACCTAGGACATAATCTGTGTCTTCATTTTGCTAATTCTTCTTCTTCTTCTTCTTCTTCTTCTTCTTCTTCTTCTTCTTCTTCTCTTCTTCTTCTTCTTCTTCTTCTTCTTCTTCTTCTTCTTCTTCTTCTTCTTCTTCTTCTTCTTCTTCTTCTTCTTCTTCGTCTTCTTCTTCTTCTTCTTCTTCTTCTTCTTCTTCTTCTTCTTCTTCTTCTTCTTCTTCTTCTTCTTCTTCTTCTTCTTCTTCTTCTTCTCTTCTTCTTCTTCTTCTTCTTCTTCTTCTTCTCCTCCTCTCCTCCTCCTCCTCCTCCTCCTCCTCCTCCTCCTCCTCCTCCTTCTTCTTCTTCTTCTTCTTCTTCTTCTTCTTCTTCTTCTTCTTCTTCTTCTTCTTCTTCTTCTTCTTCTTCTTCTTCTTCTTCTTCTTCTTCTTCAGCTTTCCGAGCCATTCTTTTTGCTATTTAAAACCAAATTCAGAACAAGCATTGGAGAATGCAGATAGTAGACATTGCAATTCTTCCTCAGAGTGGGTCGTAACTGCAGCATCATCTGCAAAAAAGCAACTCTCTGATCAGTACCCTCCTAATTTTGGTCTTGGCCTTCAGTCTCTGAGCATTGTAGAGGCCGCCATCTGAGCGTGAGTGAATGTATATACCACCATCCTGATCACGAAAGGCATATTTCAGTAGAAGTGAAAAGTATATTCCAAAGAGGGCGGGAGCTAGTACACAACCTTGCTTAACTCCACTCTTGATTTCAAACTCTTCAGAAGTTGCACCATCAAACTTGATTATACCCTTCATGCCTGTGTGGAACGATTCCACAATGGACAGAAGAGTTGGTGGGCAGCCAATCTTCTTTAGTGCCTTGAACAGACCCTCACGACTGACCAAATCAAATGTCTTTGTGAGGTCGATGAAGGCAATAAACAGTGGTTGATTCTGTTCACGGCATTTTTCTTGCATTTTTCGCAATGAGAATATCATATCAATGGTAGACCGGTTCTGTCGAAAGCCACACTGTGATTCGGGGTAGACTTGATCTCCTAGGACTTGGAGTCTGCGCTGAGCAATTCTGGCAAATACTTTTCCAACTATACACAGAAGTGAGATACCCCTATAGTTGTTGCAGTCGCTCCGATCGCCCTTGTTCTTGTACAGTGTTATGATGCTTGCATCTTTGAAATCCTGTTGGACTTGTCCTTCTCGCCATCATAGGTCTATTAGCTGGTGGATCTGTAGAATGAGTGTGTCTTGCCCACTCCTGATAACCTCTATTGGAATCCCATCCTTACGTGGAGCCTTGCCAGATGCAAGTTCATTTATAGCACACTTAACTTGTGTTATAGTGGGAAGTGTGTCCAGGTGGTCAAGAGTTCGTAGAGCCTCTATGGCATTGAGGGTATCATCCGCTAGTTTGGTCTCACTTGAGTAAAGCTCCAAATAGTGCTCTACCCATCTGTCCATCTGCTGTTTCTTATCAGTGATGATTTCTCCAGTCAAGATTTTCAATGGTGTACTTCTTTTGATCACTGGACCACAGGCTTTCTTTATTCCTTCATACATGCTTCTTATGTTTCCCTTATCACTTGCGATTTAAATGGACTCACATAAATTGATCCAATAATCATTTGCACACTGCCTGGCAGCCTTTTGCACATCCTTCCTAGCTTGTCTTAACTCACTCAGAGTGTTACTTGTTGGTCTTTCCTTATTTCTTAAGAGAGCTATCTTCTTCTTATCAATCAAGGGCTGCAGTCTCGCTGTTTGCCACAAACCAGTCCTGCCTCTTATGATCCACAGTGCCGTAAACCCCTACGGCAGTTTTATGAAGAGTTTTCTTAATTTGACCCCACTTTTCATTTACTGTACAATTTTCTGGTGTATCAGTGAAAGCGTCTTCAAGTTGCTGTTGAAACTGAAAGCACTTTTCAGGATCGTGAGTGTTAATAATATTAATCCCGGGGCTAGATTTGTGTTTAGCTGTGTAGATTCTCTTTGGTCTCAGTCTAACCCTTGCAACAACCAAAGAATGATCCGTATCACAGTCAGCACTGTGGTAACTTCGAGTCAATGATATATGGTTCAGATGTTGTCTCCGTGTGATTATGAAGCCCAGCAGGTGCCAATGGCCGGATCTTGGATGTTTCCATGTGACCTTATGCATCTCTTTTGTTTTTAAGAAAGGAGTTTGTAATATATAGGTCATTACTGGTGCAATGCTCCAGCAGCCTTTGCTCATTTTCATTCATGCGACCGATGTTGTATTTTCCAAGGCACACTGGCCGTGAACTCGAGTCTTTGCCCACACGAGCATTGAAATCACCTAGCATATAAATGTAGTCAGATTTTGGAACTGCCTTGATCACGGAGTCTAACTCCTCATAGAACGAATCCTTCACATCATCAGAGGAATCGAGTGTCGGTGCATATGCAGTAATAATGGTGGCAAAACCACAAGAAATTGCCAGGCGCAGGGATAATAGTCGTTTATTTCCTCCTGCTGGAATTTCAATCATTCCCAGTAGCGAAGTCTTCACTGCAAAGCCCACACCGTGTTGCCTTTTTTCTGCCTGCCCTCTACCCTTCCCAAAAAAAAAAAATGTGTAATTGTTTTCCCTGAGTGACCCTTCCTCAGCGAGGCGAGTCTTCTGCAGGCTAGCAATATCAGTGTTAAGACGATTGAGTTCGGCATCAATCACAGCCGTTTTTCTCACATCGCCAATATTGGTCAAGTCAGTGGAAAATCCTGGACACATGGTTCTCACGTTCCAAATTGCAACCGTAGCTTGAGGTTTCTATTTTTATTTTTATTTGTACCTGGTGCATTGGTTTTACAGCCTGCGATTCAGATTTTGTCCTAGCCCCAAGCACCCATTGAAGAGGCTGTGGCGGATCAGCACCCAATTGGCCGGGGGCTGCCCAGCTTGAGGCGGGCGGTAGCTGATCAGTGACACCTGTAGGTGTCTCCCACCGTCAGAGGCAACGCGTGGCGTCCCATGTCTACGCCAATTGACAGGGACTTATAACCCGTAACAGTTGCCTCTCGCTTTGATTCCGAGACCAGTTAAGACCAGGGATGGAGTTATTGCCTCTCCATAGCACAAAGCCTGGGCTAAAATATAGAGATCATGTGTTGCCCATGCAGCATGATCCCTCTCTCGGCCTGCCTAGTTCACTCCAGAGGAAAGGTAACACCCCTACATCTGGAACAAGACAAGCTGCAGAAGCTGCCGGATCAGCAAAGCAATGCTCTAACTGTCCGCCTGTCGGAGCTTCGATCCTAGACCAGCCGCCAACCAAGACTTAGGGCCTGGTCTGCCCTGCCCTGCCATGACATTTTGGCTTTAGCTTGCATTTCCTCACACCAGGGTAAGGCTTGTACCCTCCCAATTGAGTTCTTCCGCCCGAAGCCGTTGGCACAATGTGAGGTGTCAGGTTTGGTAAGCGCCGCTCAACATTCGGCGCTAAACAGAAAGCATGTAGTACCGTCTACTGTTATACGGTAGCTCAGTCATATCTGACTAAGACCTGCATTAAACATAACATATAACTGATATGTGACAGAGACTTTTGGTTGAAAGGGCCGAGAGTAAGACAGAGATGTGCCCAATTTGTAACCCTTTGAAAATAAAGTTCTTACGTACGTTCCAGTAGAGAATGTCTAATCATTCCCTGTCCCCCCCCCCCCCCCCCGTCTCCCCCTCTCTCTCAAGACGGGCCTGCGTGCCCAATTTGTGACCCTCAGAAAATAAAGTTCGTTCGTTCGTTCTCTCTCTCTCGTACACTCTTTCTCTCTAGTGTGTGGCGGCGGCTTTAAATTACCAGACTGACATACAAACATGCGTTTATTTTTTTTCATCCACCTCTTCTCCTATTCTGTTTGTCATCTATGTGTGAGGCCGGTACGGTCTCTCCTTCTACTCCCCACTTCTTTCCTCCTATTTTTCTGTTCTCTCCTCCCGGTCTTCCTGTTGCTCCTGTCCGTTTCCAAACTTCTCTGCTTCCGTTATCCACTTTTTCCTTCTCCCAGACTTCATATTTATCGTTCAATTTTAGGAGTCGTTTTTCCCATTCTCCATTTCCCATCTTCATTCTGTCCTTCACCTCCCAGTTTCCCTTTCTTCATTGATCTCTATCGTCTTTCCCTTTCGCTTCCATTTCCCAACAAACTGTCCTCCCATTCTCACCCGCTTAACATAAAATAAGCCAGGTCATGAAGAGGTTGAAACAAAAATGCAACCAGCAACTTTCTAACATTGGCCATGACACACATATCCAACCAGCAAAAGTGGAAACCACGGATAACGCGAACAGACCCGCTTTTGTTTCTTTACAGGCAATAATAGGAAGTATCTCAGCACAAACGACTCCGTTCCGTACTTGAAGGAGTAATACGAGCACAAAATATTCGTCAACCTTCGTCATTAACAAACAATAAATGCACTTCTTAGTCCCTTTGGGTGAGTGGTGGAAAAGGTTTAGCCTGTTACATGACACATGATAATTGAGCAGACTGAGAACGGACCGTGTAGACAGCTACGAAAGTTGTTTTCGGGATGGAGATAATGATGATCTCACGAACGATTTCCATATAGGAAGTCTCCGTGGTCCAAGTAATTTCGCATGCCTGTCTCTCGCTTAGAAGGTTGTGGGTTCGATTTCGGGCTACGTCGTTCGATTCAGGAGTGCAATTTTCTCAGAGGCTCCGTCGCTGGAGCTACGGAGCTCGTGCTTTGTGCCAACTCTTTCGGCAGGCCGCACTGCATAAAGAGGCCGAGCCACGTGGCATAAAACCAGGTGCAATGAAGTCGATCCTCTTTCTCCCCTCCCCAGTCTCATGTTTTCCCCACACGTTAGAATAAAAGCACAATCGCTGAATATTGTCTGTAGGTTTCTATTAACAACAAAGTAAATGGACGACCTAAACGTATGGATTCCCACCACAGAGGACGATCCGAAACTAATGAATGTTGTATCAGCGTATGTTACAGTCAACAGTATCCATGAATGGACGGGGTATCAGCGTATGTTACAGTCAACAGTATCCATGAATGGACGGGGTATCTGCGTATGTTACAGTCAACAGTATCCATGAATGGACGGGGTATCAGTGCATGTTACAGTCAACAGTATCCACAAATGGACGGGGTATCAGTGCATGTTACAGTCAACAGTATCCACAAATGGACGGGGTATCAGTGCATGTTACAGTCAACAGTATCCATGAATGGACGGGGTATCAGCGCATGTTACAGTCAACAGTATCCACAAATGGACGGGGTATCAGCACATGTTACAGTGAACAGTATCCATGAATGGACGGGGTATCAGCGCATGTTACAGTCAATAGTATCCATGAATGGACGGGGTATCAGCGCATGTTACAGTGAACAGTATCCACGAATGTACGGGGTATCAGCGCATGTTACAGTTAACAGTATCCATGAATGGATTGGGTATCAGCGCATGTTACAGTGAACAGTATCCACGAATGGACGGGGTATCAGCCCATGTTACAGTGAACAGTATCCAAGAATGGGCGGGGTATCAGCGCATGTTACAGTGAACAGTATCCACAAATGGACGGGGTATCAGCGCATGTTACAGTGAACAGTATCCATGAATGGATTGGGTATCAGCGCATGTTACAGTGAACAGTATCTACGAATGTACTGGGTATCAGCGCATGTTACAGTGAACAGTATCCACGAATGGGCGGGGTATCAGCGCATGTTACAGTCAACAGTATCCACAAATGGACGGGGTATCAGCGCATGTTACAGTGAACAGTATCCATGAATGGATTGGGTATCAGATCATGTTACAGTGAAGAAGAAGAAGAAGAAGGAAGAAGAAGAAGAAGGAAGAAGAAGAAGGAGGAAGGAAGGAGGAAGAAGAAGAAGAATGAAGAAGAAAGAAGAAGGAGGAAGGACGAAGAAGAAGGAAGAAGAAGAAGAAGGAAGAAGAAGAAGGACGGAAGAACAAGAAGGAAGGAAGAAGAAGAAGGAAGAGGAAGAAGAAGGAAGAAGAAGAAGAAGAAGACAAAGGAAGAAGAAGAAGAAGAAGAAGAAGGAAGAAGAAGAAGGAAGAAGAAGAAGAGGAAGAGGAAGAAGGAAGAAGTGGGAGCAAACTGGCCCATTGCCACATTTCTGATGTGACATGTACAGTGTTATTGCTTTTGCTGTTTCAGACTTTCCATGTTTACTTGTCTTAGTCAACTGAAATGTGTTTTAACTGTGTTGTGAAGATGATTATGGCTAGGTAATAGATAAGAAGCCGGTCTCCCTGCCCTAGGGATTAAACGACTTTTCCCATAATCCTGTTTATCCACGTAGGGTAACGCAGCGCGCGAAAATTGGAAGCAGGTCTTGGCGCGTTGGTAACTTACGGGGTAAGTAAGCCGGCCGCTCAGAAAACAATGGCAAACTACTGAGAGTAATCTTGCCAATAAATCAACGACAGCGGTAAAATGCTGGTGTTGACAGCAATGTCCTGTAAAGGATATGCGAAAAAAAACACACATAGATAAGAATGATTAGGAATAGGAAGAGAGTGATGATGAGGCTGGTGATAATGATGGTGGTGATACATATGGTGATTGATTTACTGATGATATTGGTTTGGCGATAAACATTATGATAAAGCGATATGGAAGAGGTGAACGAGACAGATGCACTGTAATCCAGAATGTAAATAAGTTATGAACTTAGACACAAGAGAAATGTATAAGTGAATGAAATTTACCATTCAGAATGCACAAACAAAGACACTGGTGCACTGGCCTTTTGGCTGGGTGCTTCTGAGTTCGAACCTCCCATGCGAGGTGATATCACATGTCTGTTTGCTAGTAACAGCAGAATAGTTTCTAGAGGGTATCTATGGGTGATCGGCATGATGTATCACTACAGAATAGTTTCTAGGGGGTATCTATGGGCGGTCGGTATGATGTATCACAACTGAGTGTCGATTTGTCTATAGGGAAGTATGATATGTTTAATATCATGCTGGTTGTTTTTATTTCCCGGAGCATTTCCTAATCTATTTTAAGCTGGGTTCAGGTAGTTGATAAAAGTCATGCCCTGATGGAGATTTGAACACATGATCACCAGACAGGAGGGACGTGTTCTGGCCTCTGTGCTACCACACTTTGCATGTCCAGAGTATGATGATGATAATCGGAATTGAACTGTTCTTGAAAGAGGAAGGATGATGAAGAATGTTTACATTAGCCACAGGGCCATTACAGTTGCTGGCACGCTTGTCTGCTGGCCCAGTGGTCAACACTCCTGTCTGCTGGCCCAGTGGTCAACACTCCTGTCTGCTGGCCCAGTGGTCAACACTCCTGTCTGCTGGCCCAGTGGTCAACACTCCTGTCTGCTGGCCCAGTGGTCAACACTCCTGTCTGCTGGCCCAGTGGTCAACACTCCTGTCTGGCCCAGTGGTCAACACTCCTGTCTGCTGGCCCAGTGGTCAACACTCCTGTCTGCTGGCCCAGTGGTCAACACTCCTGTCTGCTGGCCCAGTGGTCAACACTCCTGTCTGCTGGCCCAGTGGTCAACACTCCTGTCTGCTGGCCCAGTGGTCAACACTCCTGTCTGCTGGCCCAGTGGTCAACACTCCTGTCTGCTGGCCCAGTGGTCAACACTCCTGTCTGCTGGCCCAGTGGTCAACACTCCTGTCTGCTGGCCCAGTGGTCAACACTCCTGTCTGCTGGCCCAGTGGTCAACACTCCTGTCTGCTGGCCCAGTGGTCAACACTCCTGTCTGCTGGCCCAGTGGTCAACACTCCTGTCTGCTGGCCCAGTGGTCAACACTCCTGTCTGCTGGCCCAGTGGTCAACACTCCTGTCTGCTGGCCCAGTGGTCAACACTCCTGTCTGCTGGCCCAGTGGTCAACACTCCTGTCTGCTGGCCCAGTGGTCAACACTCCTGTCTGCTGGCCCAGTGGTCAACACTCCTGTCTGCTGGTCCAGTGGTCAACACTCCTGTCTGCTGGCCCAGTGGTCAACACTCCTGTCTGCTGGCCCAGTGGTCAACACTCCTGTCTGCTGGCCCAGTGGTCAACACTCCTGTCTGCTGGCCCAGTGGTCAACACTCCTGTCTGCTGGCCCAGTGGTCAACACTCCTGTCTGCTGGCCCAGTGGTCAGCACTCCTGTCTGCTGGCCCAGTGGTCAGCACTCCTGTCTGCTGGCCCAGTGGTCAGCACTACTGTCTACTGGCACAGTGGTCAGCACTCCTGTCTGCTGGCACAGTGGTCAGCACCCTTGTCAAATTTACATTGAGAAAGATTTTTAAAGTTACTCTGGGCTCCCAGGTCCAATCAACCTATACTGGGCACCAAACAATGTCTTGGGAAGTAAATGGGCTGGCATGATATTGACCACATAACCCTTTCAGGTGCCAATTGGTCTACATAAATATGGGACGAACACCATATGCCTAATATGTCTCAAGACATATAAAAACGATCCTTTACTAATCCTCCCTAATGATCTCCCTAATCCCCCCTAAACGATCTCCCTAATGGCCGAATTGATAAGAGCGCTCGTTCTTAAACATCCGGTGTTAACATATTATCCTTCAAATGAGTTCGAGTACTGACAGTACTATCCTGGCAACATATTTGCAATAGCCTTGAATAGCATGAAAGTGAGCTTGTTTGACTCTTTATTTCAAGCATTTGTATTTGTCTTTGCTACATCTTGCAGATACACCATCCAGGTGACACATGGTGAGTACCAATGGAACATCTACAGAAGGTACAAGCACTTCAGGCAGCTGCATGACTCACTGGCTTTATTCCGTGCCAAGTACCGTCTTCCTCTACCCAACAAAGAGTAAGTTGTTAGTCCTTTTATACAAAATGAATTATTTGTATGTAGTTTAATTAAGCTAGTGTGTTACTGGGATCCATAAGGTAACCAACATATACGCGGAGGCTTCATATAGAAAACCTTTAATGTTTTTTGTGTATGAATATATTATGAAAAAGTAAAGAACAAATCTGTCATTTTTCGATGAAGTCACACAGCGTTCAGTGCCAGTCCTCCAGCGCCGATAAAGTGTTTGGATTCCTGTAGAAAAAATTCTGTAGATTCACTACTGGGTGTGCCTGGCCTGGTAGTGAACAGAAGAGGGAACTGATCAAAATGTCATATGTCTGGGGCAGGACAAGTTGATTACAATGAAGAGAGAACTGATCTGTTTGCGACAGAAGAAGCTGTTCACAGTGAAGATAGAACTGGTCATAATATCTGTCTGGGGCAGAAGAAATTCTTCAAATTGAAGATATAATTGTCAAGATAACATCATTGTAGCACAGGAGAAATTGGTCACAATGAAGAGAGAACTAGTCATAATGTCTGTCTGGGACAGAAGAAATTCTTCACATTGAAGATAGATTTGATCAAGATAACATCTTTGTAGCACAAGAGCAATTGGTCACAATGAAGAGAGAATTAGTCCAAATAACATGTGTCTGGGACAGCAGGAAGCTGGTCACAATTAAAGTAGAACTGGTCATTACAGCAGCTGTCTGGGACAATTGCAGAAGTAGTTCGTCACAATAAAGATAAAACTGGTAAATATAAACACTGTCTGAAACATTTATTATTTCCATATCCTTTGTTGGTTCTTTATGATGTGAAGTATTTACATCCTAAACACCAAAGAATATTTTTGATAAAAGTGCTAAAGCAATAGATGCATATTTTTAAAATGAAAAGTTGCTTGTACCTCACACAGTTGTATATGGGTAAAAAAATATCAAATATATACAACTTTTATCAGTGTTTCATTTGTTTTCTTCTTCATCCATCTGGTGTAGGGCAGTGGTTATGATGTGTGTTTTGTTTTTTTTTTACAACAAAGCTCTGATATATGCACATTTCTGCAGGCAGTTCTGATAATACCCTGACATTTCTTGCCCAGGTTTGCCTTCACAGGAAGATTCTCATGACATGTCACTGTCTCTTGTGGTGATGCCATTTGATCAACAGGTTTATGTTCCTTCTAGACTATCGAGAAAATCTGCTTGACTCTGTGGGTTCAATAGGCAAGACGATTGACTTCATTGTGGTTTTTATTTTTAAAAGATTAGATTTTTCTGCTCGCTCAATTAGAACTCAAGCGTAGTCCATACACACTACTTCTAGTAGCACTGGACTGAATTTTGTGTGTGGATTAGCTTTCCCTATTGCCAGTGTCCCTTGCCATCAGGCAAACCCACTCCGACTTCAGAGGTACTTGTAATTTATGTCACCTAGTCAAGGATGAGAAGTCATCATTTTAGTTCAACTGTCCAGTGTAGGGGTTGAACCATTTACCTCAGCATTAGCACACCAGATGTTTAAGAACGCACATTCTTATCCATTCAGCCATGCTGACCTCCATTATGGGTTTTTATCCCAGTCTCTGTTTGCAGAGCTACCTGCCCAAATGTTTGGCACAGAGCACGAGCTGTCGCTCCAGTGATGACCACTAGGAGTCTCAGAGAAGGCTTCACACGTGAACCTAATGTTCTGGAATCGAACCCTCAACCTTCAGAGCATGTAAACACTTTGCCATGGAGACTTCCTCTCTAGGGAATTTCAAGGACAACACTTGGGCATCCCCCACTTTATTTGTACGGGTGCAAAACTTGGATATTAACGGATCCGCTGAAAGTCTTGTAACCGCCTTAGAATACATATATAACAGAGGAGTATTGAAAATGCATTGGGCCAGATGTAGTAAAACCAACAAGAAATCAACATTGAAGAAGACTGGCTGATAAGACAAACGAAAAAGTGGAAATTGGAATATTTTGAACATGTACATAGACATCAAATTCTAGAGTAGATAGTTATTGAGGGAAGTGTATTATGGAGGCGGAGAAGAGGCAGACCAATATGTAGATTATTCAAGATGTGATAGACAATTTCCACAAGGCAGCAACAGAGGCGGAGCATCTCACTTATGATAGAGAGATACTGAAAAATTGTTATGGGGGAAAAGTTCTGTACGTGACTGGCCACTGATGAACCAACACAAATGTTTGATGTGGTCATAGCTAGCCACCCAGGCAGGGGTGAAGACTGCGGCCAGCTGCCAACTGTGGGGGGAAGAAGGTGGCATTCCCTCGGTCAGTTACGGTGCAGTGTCAACGCTAGTAGACGCACCGGGTGGCCTATGTTGCCCCCGCTTCATCCCCCAAGAGTGGGATGGTTTCTCAGCAGACACACTTAACGATGTCGCTATGGGAATATACAAGGGTCTCGTTGATGAATACACATGTCAGGAGAAAAACGTCCGGGAGTCATGACCCAGACAGGCCTGCCCCCTGACAGCGTAAAGAAGGTAAAGGGGCTAAAACATTCTGTGAGGGAGAACTCTTCTGTTGATCAGAAGCGTCCTGTCATGGTTGCTCCCCAAGGGAGTTTTTGCTACTGATACCAGGCCAGTCCATCAGACAGTCTGGAAAGACATTTTGACGCCATGGTAAGACTGGCGCTGCTGCAGTGCAGCGGTGTATTGACCTCATAAACCTGGTGCAGATATCTGGCAGATACTGACGCTGCTGGTAGGATGTAAAGTGTTAAGTGTTGAACTTTGAACACTGCCTTAGTCAGCAGATGCATTAACTACTGTGCCACTGCAGCTCCAGTATCATAATAGGACATTAGCACAGAATGATTCATTTTCAGCATACAAAATCTTTAACTAAACAAAAGACAATATAAGACACTTCTATAATTTCGAGTCTTTATGTGTACTGTCTCACATGTAAATATATAAGAAAATTACTGTTATTTCTTATTGTTGGTTTACGCCCTCTTTGCAAATGTCCTTATAATGTTGATTATCTTCGAATCTCTTTTCCACACATGCCACCCTCTTGAAGTTTCATCTATGTGGCATGCTGAACTGCTTGTCAGCCACATTAATGGAGTGGTTTTATCTTTTAGAATGCTATCATAATAGCATGCATTATTTCATTGATTCAGAGTCTGCCCCTTGATGCAAGACATAGGATTTATCTCCTCATTGAATGCCAGCCTAACCAGATTTAACCTTGACAAGTGACATGGTTCAAATAAAATAGAGTTCATTTCCTGACTGGCATGCTCACGCTAGAAGAGCTTTACTCCTTTTTTAGAATTTATCTTTGAGGTTAAAACTGCCGGAAGCTTGTCTGAAGCATTGTAAAGAATTAATGACAGACTTTTCCAGAGCTTAATAATGCTTCTGCTTAGTTCCTTGTTTATAAATTATACAATGTACTATTTTTTTTATTATTAAGTTGCACACTTTGTGTTGATTCAAATGACTGTTACATAATCTGAACACATTATTTTGTTATTTATTCTACACGATTTATGGCCTGGCATATTTCGTTGCATCTCAAGTGCATGCTACAGGTTTATATATCATCTGAAGTGAATAAATGGATAATCATCATTGGCACCTTGCCGTCTTGACAGACGATAGTTAGTGCTTTAAAAAGGCATAATAACTTTTAACTATGGCGGTAGCGAGTGTGACTGATAAGGCCAATTTGCGCTGTAAATGTCCGTTCACAGTGGGTGCATGTGAACACGTGGTCATTTCCACCATCATGCACCATCTTACGTCTCAAACGCTTGGTGTGTGACTTTTCTGCAATAATTTTCTCCTTTGACTTTATTCCATTTCTGATATTTGCCCTCCATGCAACACGTTCATCGGCGACTTGCTCCCAATGTGCATTATCAATGCCTGTATCAATCATGTCCCGCTTACACACATCTTTGTATCGTAGTAGAGGCCGACCCTGAGATCTCTTACCCATCTGTAATTCACCAAAAAAGATATCCTTTGGTATTCTACCATCATCCATCCTCCTAAGATGTCCTATCCATCTAAGTCTACGAAGACTGAGCATGGAATAAACTGTCACACAACCTGATCTTTCCAATACTTCAGTATTTGTGATTTTGTCTTGCCACTTAATACCAAGAATTCTTCGCAGACACCGCATATGAAAGCTGTTTAAATTGTTCTCTTGGTGTGAGTAAGTTGTCCAGGTTTCACTGCCATAGAGAAGAGTACTAAGGACACAGGCTTGATAGACAAGGACTTTTGTTTTGGCAGTAAGCTTCCTGTTCTCCCAGACTCTTTTTCTTAACCTGTTCATTGTTGTTGCTGCCTTACCAATCCGGATGTTGATTTCCTGATCTAGGGATAATTTGCTATTTACCACTGATCCTAGATATGTAAAATGGTCTACTATCTCTAGTTCGGCGTCGTCAATAAAGATTGATGGTACCCCATGTGCACCTTGTGACATAATCTGTGTCTTCTTTTTGCTAATTGTTAAACCAAATTCAGAACAAGCATTGGAGAATGCAGATAGTAGACATTGCAATTCTTCCTCAGAGTGGGTCGTAACTGCAGCATCATCTGCAAAAAGCAACTCTCTGATCAGTACCCTCCTAATTTTGGTCTTGGCCTTCAATCTCTGAGCATTGTAGAGGCCGCCATCTGAGCGTGAGTGAATGTATATACCACCATCCTGATCACGAAATGCATATTTCAGTAGAAGTGAAAAGTATATTCCAAAGAGGGTGGGAGCTAGTACACAACCTTGCTTAACTCCACTCTTGATTTCAAATTCTTCAGAAGTTGCACCATCAAACTTGATTATACCCTTCATGCCTGTGTGGAACGATTCCACAATGGACAGAAGAGTTGGTGGGCAGCCAATCTTCTTTAGTGCCTTGAACAAACCCTCACGACTGACCAAATCAAATGCCTTTGTGAGGTCGATGAAGGCAATAAACAGTGGTTGATTCTGTTCACGGCATTTTTCTTGCATTTGTCGCAATGAGAATATCATATCAGTGGTCGACCGGTTCTGTCGAAAGCCACACTGTGATTCGGGGTAGACTTGATCTCCTAGGACTTGAAGTCTGCGCAGAACAATTCTGGCAAATACTTTTCCAACAATACACAGAAGTGAGATACCCCTATAGTTGTTGCAGTCGCTCCGATCGCCCTTGTTCTTGTACAGTGTTATGATGCTTGAATCTTTGAAATCCTGTGGGACTTGTCCTTCACGCCAGCATAGCTCTATTAGCTGGTGGATCTGTATAGTGAGTGTGTCTTGCCCACTCCTGATAACCTCTATTGGAATCCCATCCTTACCTGGAGCCTTGCCAGATGCAAGTTCATTTATAGCACACTTAACTTCTGTTATGGTGGGAAGTGTGTCCAGGTGGTCAAGAGTTGGTAGAGCCTCTATGGCGTTGAGGGCATTATCCGCTAGTTTGGTCTCACTTGAGTAAAGCTCCAAATAGTGCTCGACCCATCTGTCCATCTGCTGTTTCTTATCAGTGATGACTTCTCCAGTCAAGGTTTTCAATGGTGCACTTCTTTTGATCACTGGACCACAGGCTTTCTTTATTCCTTCATACATGCTTCTTATGTCTCCCTTATCACTTGCGATTTGAATGGACTCACATAACTTGATCCAATAATCATTTGCACACTGCCTGGCAGCCTTTTGCACATCCTTCCTAGCTTGCCTTAGCTCACTCAGTGTGTTACGCGTTGGTCTTTCCTTGTTTCTTAAGAGAGCTTTCTTCTTCTTATCAATCAAGGGCTGCAGAGTCTCGCTGTTGGCCGCAAACCAGTCCTGCCTCTTATGATCCACAGTGCCGTAAACCCTTACGGCAGTTTTACAAAGAGTTTCCTTAATTTGACCCCACTTTTCATTTACTGTACAATTTTCTGGTGTATCAGTGAAAGCGTCTTCAAGATTGCTGTTGAAACTGAAAGCACTTTTCAGGATCATGAGTGTTAATAATATTAATCCTGGGGCTAGATTTGTGTTTAGCTGTGTAGATTCTCTTTGGTCTCAGTCTAACCCTTGCAACAACCAAAGAATGATCCGTATCACAGTCAGCACTGTGGTAACTACGAGTCAATGATATATGGTTCAGATGTTGTCTCCGTGTGATGATGAAGTCCAGCTGGTGCCAATGGCCGGATCTTGGATGTTTCCATGTGACCTTATGCATCTCTTTTGTTTTAAAAAAAGAGTTTGTAATACATAGGTCATTACTGGTGCAATGCTCCAGCAGCCTTTGCCCATTTTCATTCATGCGACCGATGTTGTATTTTCCAAGGCACACTGGCCATGAACTTGAGTCCTTGCCCACACGAGCATTGAAATCACCGAGCATATAAATGTAGTCGGATTTTGGAACTGCCTTGATCACAGAGTCTAACTCCTCATAGAACAAATCCTTCACATCATCAGAGGAATCGAGTGTCGGTGCATATGCAGTAATAATGGTGGCAAACCCACAAGAGGTTGCCAAGCGCAGGGATAATAGTCTTTCATTTCCTCCTGCTGGAATTTCAATCATTCCCAGTAGCGAATTCTTCACTGCAAAGCCCACACCGTGTTGCCTTTTTTCTGCCTGCCCTTTACCCTTCCAGAAAAAGGTGTAGTTGTTTTCCCTGAGTGACCCTTCCTCAGCGAGGCGAGTCTCCTGCAGGCCAGCAATATCAATGTTAAGACGATTGAGTTCAGCATCAATCACAGCCGTTTTTCTCACATCGTCAATATTGGTCAAGTCAGTGGAAAATCCTGGACACATGGTTCTCACGTTCCAGGTTGCAAGCCGTAGCTTGAGGTTTCTATTTATATTTTTGTTTGTACCTGGTGCATTGGTTTTACAGCCTGCGATTCAGATTTTGTCCTAGCCCCAAGCACCCATTGAAGCAGGCAGGCTGTGGCGGATCAGCACCTAATTGGCTGGGGGCTGCCCAGCTTGAGGCGGGCGGTAGCTGATCAGTGACACCTATAGGTGTCTCCCACCGTCAGAGGCAACGCGTGGCGCCCCATGACTACGCCAACTGACAAGGACTTATAACCCGTAACAGTTGCCTCTCGCTTTGATTCCGAGACCAGTTAAGACCAGGGATGGAGTTATTGCCTCTCCATAGCACAAAGCCTGGGCTAAAATATAGAGATCATGTGTTGCCCATGCAGCATGATCCCTCTCTCGGCCTGCCTAGTTCACTCCAGAGGAAAGGTAACACCCCTACATCTGGAACAAGACAAGCTGCAGAAGCTGCCGGATCAGCAAAGCAATGCTCTAACTGTCCGCCTGTCGGAGCTTCGATCCTAGACCAGTCGCCAACCAAGGCTTAGGGCCTGGTCTGCCCTGCCATGACAATTTTGTCTTTAGCTTGCATTTCCTCGCACCAGGGTAAGGCTTGTACCCTCCCAATTGCGCTCTTCCGCCCGAAGCCGTTGGCACAATGTGGGGTGTCGGGTTTGGTAAGCGCCGCCCAACGTTCGGCGCTAACAGAAACCAGGTAGTACCGTCTACTGTTATACGGTAGCTCAGTCATATCTGACTAAGACCTGACTGACAAATTCTGGCAAATACTTTTCCAACAATACACAGAAGTGAGATACCCCTATAGTTGTTGCAGTCGCTCCGATCGCCCTTGTTCTTGTACAGTGTTATGATGCTTGAATCTTTGAAATCCTGGATAATAATACTTAACAATTAAAACACAGTCTGATGTATTGTTTGAATGTGGAACATCTGTTATCCTCACTGTAATTTCAATTCTGCATTCTGCTTTTTTTTTCTTCTGCAGTTATTTGTTTGAAGTTCTTTTTAAACACTTTAGTATTTAATCAGCTCACCAAAAGCTGTAAGAGACAGGATATTTTTATATGTCCATGACTTGAGTGCTTTAAACATTGACCTGTCCGGCAGATTGAGTGGCTTGTGATGCTGAATCAGTTTAGACATTTCTGACACTGATTATTGCTTCACATCATGTCAGAAATATTTTATGCTGATAGTTGCAATTAAAAAGTTCAAGACCTACCGATTATTGCTTCACTCATGTCAGAAATATTTTATGCTTATAGTTAAAATTAAAATGTTCAGGACCTACTAATTACTGCTTCACATCACGTCAGAAATGTTTTATGCTGATAGTTACAATTAAAAAGTTCAGGACCTACTAATTACTGCTTCACATCATGTCAGAAATATTTTATGCTGATAGTTACAATTAAAAAGCTCAGGACCTACTGATTACTGCTTTACATCATGTCAGAAATATTTTATGCTGATAGTTACAATTAAAAAGTTCAGGACCTGCTGATTATTGCTTCACATCATGTCAGAAATATTTTATGCTGATAATTACAATTAAAAAGTTCAGGACCTACTAATTACTGCTTCACATAATGTCAGAAATATTTTATGCTGATAGTTACAATTAAAAAAGTTCAGAACCTGCTGATTGTTCCTTCACATCATGTCAGAAATATTTTATGCTGATAGTTACAGTTAAAGAGTTCAGGACCTACTGATTATTGCTTCACGTAGTGTTAGAAATATTTCTTCTTTTTCTTTTATTCTTGTTCTTTGAATAACCCAAACTACTTCTTCTATCCTTGTTCTTTGAATAACCCAAATGACTTCTTTTATTCTTATTCTTTGAATAACCCATACAACTTCTTCTTTTATCCTTGTTCTTTAAATAACCCAAACAAGTTCTTTTATCCTTGTTCTTTGAATAACCAAAAACTTCTTCCTTTTTTGTCCTTAGTCCTTGAATGACCATGCCAGCTTCTTCTTCTTTTATCTTTGGTCTTTGAGTGGCCCTAACAGCTTCTTCTCTTATCCTTGGTCCTTGAATGACAAAGGAATCAATAACTATTATGAATGACATCGTCTTCGACTGTGAGAGGATGATAGGTGTCATTGCCACTGCTTCAGTGAATTGAGCTTTCTGGGGGTAGGTGTACAATTTTGGTGATTGCTGTCATCTTCTCACTGGCTTCTGTGCAGACAGCTTACACAGGTGTTGAACTTATTAAGGGTTTTCTATCTCAGCTTGAACTTGTAACACATGTAAACATAATAATCGAGGAAGACTTTTCCCAAATTCACAGGTTTATTTATTACAGAGTAAAATACTCATGATGAGATAATATGTTACTGTTCTATGGCATTGTCAAATCGTCCTTTATTAAATGCACTCTAGTAATTTCATGAACAAGTCCATATAGTATGAGTAAAACTAAACAACCGTTAATCCACTACGGTATACGATTGAGCTACTTGTCTTCATTTTATCTTCTGTGAACCTTTAAACTGTCATCCGAATGGGATATCTTCTTGATCAGATGATGTCCTGAATCATTAGTAGAGATGTGTTCATTCAACAGCAGTTGGCTGCAATGGATCTCCAACACTGTCTGTCTCTCGCCCTGACTGTACATTCTGTCAGGCTGATGCTTATCCATCTCTTGATGTTATCCTCCCACTTGTATCGTTGTCTACCTCTTTACTTCTTGCTCGTTTGCCCTCAATCTTGCCTTCCAGTATGGTTTTTATAAGAGTATCATGTCTTTTAACGTGGCCAAAATATTTCACTTGTCTCCTCTTTATTTCTTTCATCAACTTTCTCTTCATTCCTGGTTTTTCTAGGACCTCTGCATTTGATTGTTTTTGTTTCCATGAAATACGATCTATTCTTCTGTATATCCACATCTCCAGGGCTTCTATGCGACTTTCTGGTTGCTTGTTCAATGTCCAGGCTTCCGCGCCATACAGTAGCGTTGAATATACGTAGCATTTGACAATTCTCATTTTTAATGCGTTATTAATCTCTCTAGATGTTAATACTGATTTCATGCCGTTGAAAGCATTTTTGGCCATTCCTATTCTCTTTTTGATTTCCATTTCACTTCTGCCATCATCTGTTATTATATGTCCAAGATAGAGAAACTTGTTACTTGTTCTAGTATCTGCCCGTTTACTGTGATGTTCATTGATGACCTTTCCTTTTCACTGCTAATTATCATAGTTTTTGTTTTTTGGATGTTAATATCTAAGCCACATTCTGCACTGTGCCTGTTTACTTCTTCCACTAGGTCTTGTAACTCTTGCTCACTTTCTGCTAGTAACACGGTATCGTCAGCATATCTAAGATTGTTTATGATTCTTCCATTGATGTTAAGTCCAGGCATTTCAACTTGTTTAAAAATTCTTTCTGTGTATAGGTTGAAGAGGCTTGGGGACAGTACACATCCCTGCCGTACTCCTCTTTTTATCTCTATAGGTGACGAATAGTTATTACCGCATCTAATAGACGCCACTTGTTCCCAGTACAAGTTACTAATAAGTCTGATGTCCTTTCCGTCTACTCCTATATCTTGAAGGCACGTAATTAGTCGTTCATGTTGTACTCTATCAAAAGCTTTCTTGTAGTCTATAAAACAAACATATATACTTTTTTGAACTTCTATATATTTTTCAATTAACATCCTCAAACAGATAATTGCTTCTCTGGTGCCGCTGTTTTTGCGGAACCCAAATTGTTCTTCAGCTACTTCCTCATCTATTTTATGTTGAATTCTTTCTTGTATGACCTTGAGTAGTATCTTAGTTATGTGGCTCATTAAGCTAATAGTTCTGTAATCCTCACACTCAACAGCTCTTGGCTTCTTCGGTAGTGTGATGAAAATGGATGTTTTCAAATCCTTGGGGATGTACCCAGTATTATATATATCATTACATAATTCTGTGATAGTTTCAATGCCAAAGCTGGATAAGGATTTTATCATCTCTGTTGTTATCTTGTCAGGACCTGCAGCCTCTCCTTCTTTCATCATTTTAATAGCCTTTTCTACTTCAGCCGTTAATATTTTTGGTCCATCTTGAGTATTATACAATGTTGGTCTATTGACCCTGTTGTCCCAGAATAAATCTTCTGTGTACTCTGTCCATCTTTTTATTATGTCAGTGTTATTAATTATAATTTCTCCATTTTTTCCTCTGATACAACCGTTTCCTGTTATATTATTTTTCTTCTTTGTAAATCTTTTTATATGTTCATGTAATTCTTTTGAGTTGTGTTTTATTTCCAGATCCTCTATTTCTTTGCAATGTTTCTGCAGCCACTCTTCTTTGGCAACTCTGCACATATGACGTATTTCTCTATCTGTTACTATATACTCTGGAGTGTTCTTTGCTTTCTTTCTTTGAGACATTTTACTCAAGATTTCATTGGTTGTCCATAATTGTTTTTTCTTATTAATCTTCACTGGCAAGGTGGTATTTGCAATCTGAATACTGGTTTCTACACTTACCCATTTTGTATTAATTTTATCCTCAAGATTTTCACGTCAATATTGTTCCATACATTCAATGATTAGCTCATCATATCTATTTTTGACTTCAACTAGGTATAGTTGACTTATTTCTGGTTGTTTCAATGCCGATATACCTACTTGAGGTGTCTTCGATTTCCTTATTCCTGGGTTTGTAAGTTTTATTTGTAATTTTATGATTATGGTCAGAGTTGATATCAGCACCAGGGTATGTTTTGGCATTTTTACCATTGTTTTGAAATCTATTTCTAATCATAATGTAGTCATTTTGGTTTCTTTTTCTATCTCCAGGGCTTTTCCACATATACAGTTTCCTAGGGTTATGTTGGGAAAAGTGTGTTGCAAACAATAAGATTGTTTTCTTCACAGAAGTGTATCAGCCGGTCTCCTCTGTCATTTCTGTTTCCCATACTGTATTGCCCTACTATTTGCTTATATTTATTTTTTCCAACTTTTGCATTCATGTCTCCCATGACAATTAGGACCTCTGATGATTTTACAACTTTTAGTGTTTATTGTAGGTCTTCATAGTATTCTTCTAGCCGTTCATCACTATAATCAGTTGTTGGAGCATATGTCTGAAGAATTACTATGTTGAACGGTCTTGCCTTAATTTTGAGAAGCATCATCCTATCTTTATGAGTCCAGAATCCACTAGTATTTTTCTCTAAATCTCGTTTTATTAAAATTTCTACTCCTCTCTCATGATAAACTCCTCCTGAATTAATGAATACGTAATCTTCTCTCCTCATGTAACTTGTATCTGTCCATCTTGTTTCAGATACGCCTAAGATATCTAAATTCATGTTTTTTGCTTCTGCAATAAGGTTATCAAACTTCCCTGCTTGATATAAGGTGCGTACGTTCCACGTACCAATTCTCAGACTTCTCTGTCTACTTTTCAGGTAGGTATTGTCAGAATCTGTTCCCTTCCAATCCATTTCTTCTCATAACATGTCTAAACAATTCTGACTGTCTACGTCTAATTTCTCTAATCAATTTACGAGTTTCATTTGTCTAGGGAACAGACCAAGAGGAAGACCGAGAGAAAAATACCTGGATGGCTTGGCCACATGGCATGGATGAGACAGGAACACTGAGCTGATCCACGACTCTGGTGATCGAGTGAAATGGCGAGTCATGACTGCCCACGCTTTCCGGCATGGCACATGACTGATTGATTGATTGTCAGAATGCACCCTTTCAAAAGAATTTGGGATGCATTCATCATTATGCACTTCCTTATTCACTATAGGAGTTGTCTCTTCCCTGTGAATATTTACAACAGGCTCATCTCCAGGGGGGCAAGAATTACCCGTATCGCTTTTTTTCTTGTTGTTGAATTACCGTTGCTGTCTTTGGGATATTACATGGTGAGGTCCCAATCTCTTCCACGATGGCCAACCATGTTCGCTATCGTGTCCTGAACATGCCTCATGTATGCCACACACTCTGCTGTTTCGCTTTCGAAGCCGTTGATCTATTTAGATTCATCCACCTTCTCCACCATCCCAGTCTTTGTGTACTAGGGATGGACATTCCCTTAGTAGGATATTAACCCTGCTTCACTCATGTAGTTTAGCCAGTCAGCCAAGACTGTTGCCCGTGGTGTGGCCATCGCCGTACACAAGCGGTATTCATGGAGCCATACATGACCTAGGTAAAGAGATGGGAACCAAATGGATCCTGGTCTATCCCTTGGGATTGGCTGCCACTCACCGTGAGGTACTATCCTTCTCTCTTTACCCTACACCAGTTTTTAAATAATTGCAAAGGCTGCATAATATCCTCTGCAGTCTTTCAGGCACAGTAGCTTCCCTTGTAGTATTCTTTGCTAGAATGTCATGTGCATTTGTCATCTCTCATGTGCACTATATGTGCATGTTGCCAGTAGAAAAATTAATCCATCTGGGTTAATAACATGTTCGGGTCATAATCAACAGATGTTTATTAATGCAGCAACAGGTAGCTACACCTAAGAATATTTGTAATTGTTTTCTGTAATTCTTTTTTCAGCTACCATCAAAGAAGGGCAACCATCAAGAAAGACCTTAAAGGGTTGAAAGAAAAGCAGCACAACAAGGCAGTGAGACTTCCACTCAGGCCAGAAGCACTTGTTAGTGAGGAGAAAATTCCACAGAGAATAGTAAGAGCTTTGATTGTGTATACACTACCATTATACTGTCAGACTGTCTGTCATCTACTGTCTATAGTACCTTGCAGTGTAGGACAGGAGGGGGTCTTGAGCCTGGGGAATTAAGGCCGCATGGCTAGTGCAGTCGCCGTTAACTGTGCAGGTTAGGGTTTTCTTTTTACCCCGACAGAAAAAAATCCACACCTTACCAGTGATGCGAACCCGGGTCTCCCGAAGGAGAACCCATCATTCAAGTCACTTGGCCAGCTGCTCCTAATACTGCAAGCATGATTTCAACAATATAATCAAAAAAACGTTTTCCCGTAGTGAATTTGAATAATGAAGAAACAAACAATAGATTGCATAACATACTGCAGAATTCACACAACATAAAGTAAAATAACTATATAAATCCTTCAAGCTGAAATATTCACATGTTCGCACAGTAATGTCAATTGTCCACCGTGGTAAATTACCTGACAAGATGCAGCAAAATATGCCAGGCAATAAATTGTGCAATCTATTGTTTGTGTCTTTGTTATTCAAAATCAACAAAAGGTGACACAATGGCCAGATGTTTATAGCAAGGCATGTTCAGTGGGGTATCAAAGGAAACTAGAAAAACTGAAAGTGACCACATATTTTATTTAGTGGATTTTACTTTTTAAAGAATTGGTGGATACTATTTGGCTATTTTGAAATGTGAACGAAGATGTGAGTGAAAGATCTTGGAAGCAGCAGAGATTTGGTTTCTGAGACAAACATTGCAAATACCCTGGATGGTCAGAGTAACTAACAAAGAGTGCCTGGAAGAGGCTAATGGAAGTAGAACATTATCCAGAACTATAAGAAAGAGATCAACTGTGTTATTTGGTCATACGAGGGGGCTTCAAATGAAAACCTTAAAAGTGTGATAGAAATTACAATAACCATGCCATTGTCTTGTAACCTGTCAATATTGTTAAGGATGTCAAGAGTGTCAAGCACATGACATCACCGTGCAGATGAACACATTTACCTCATAGTGATAGTTTAAAGATGGCCATCCCACTTTTGACATGCACCAAAGAGGAACTGCATTCTGTTATCCATTTTTTTTATCAGAGAAGGGGTGAAATCTATAGAAATTCATTGGTGAATGAAGGTCAAGTATGGTGATGCATGCCTGTCAGTCCAGGAAGTGTATGAGTGGAGTAGAAAGTTTCAAAATAGTGTGACTTCTGTGACAGACTGTTCACGACTGGGTCAAGCACACCAAATAATGACACCAGAGAATTTTTTTCTACAGGAATCCAAGCACTTTATTGCCACTCGAGAACTTGCTTTGAACACAGTGATTACTACATCAAAATATAATACATTTGTTCTGTACTCTTTCAGAATATAGTCATGCACGCACGCACGCACACCCCCCCCCCCCCCCTCACCCACCCCCCAACCAAAAAAAAAACATACACATTTAAGGTTCTCTTTTTAAGCCCCCTCATATATTGAGAAGACAGTTTTGGAGAATATCGTGATGACTGGGAAGATCACTGTTAGAAGAGGCAGAGACAGACTGAGAGAAATGATACTAAGATGATGGCATAGAGGAATCTCATTAACAGGACTGATCCAGAACACTAGGGACTGAGATCTGTGAAGAGTCATGAATGCCTACACTGCTTGGCAGGGCACATGATGATAGTGATTCAGCTATACTCTGTTTTCAGTTAATTCCTATTAATTGTTACTTTTATTCAAATAGATAATCTTTACTTTGTTGTCTTATTAGATTTTATTTTGCTGCAGCTTCTTTTGTGTATTTAGTTTGTACATGAAACAGACATATGGGGGAGAACTGTTATAATCATTAATCAGAATTTGTAAGTCATTAGCTACAGAATAAAACACACTGTGGCAGATTTATTCAAAATTTTCAACCAAGGGTGTTTATAATTTGTACTGAATTTTGTCAAATTGTAAATACATTATCTGTGTTATTATAATTAAAAAATACCTCTGAGTTAACGCTTATTACAATTTTTATTTTGAAACTATAAAATGTGTAAATGTGAGATACTTATAATATGTCAGAAATGTGTATATTATGATAGATTTAAATATTTAAAAAAATTACTATAAAAATGAGTACATTTGCCAAATGTTTCAAAATCTTTAATAGTGTATTGGTTGATTTGAGTTGAGTTGAGTTAAGAACCGACATCACCGCACCCAGGACATTTCTATACATGCTTTGTCCCCTCGTTCAACAGCCAGTGAAGAGTCATACTACTAATCATTCCCACAGCTATCTGATTAAAAGTTCTCCTGGTCTTCCCTCTCAGTTCTTGAGATTCTTCCAGAACCCCTGCCGATTCCCCGCAATCTCATTCTTTCAACATATGGGTTCTCAATCTGTTCCTCCGCCTTCTCCACCTGATCCCACAAGCTCACGACTACCTCCCCCTTGTCCATAGGCAAACTGCCACCAAGAGGTGCATTCCCTGCTAGCCTATCAGCCTGTTCATTCCCCCGTACCCCCGCATGGCAATAGTATATTGGTGCGTTCTTTGAAACTCCTTTTGTATTCTGTGACTAGGTACGTTAATTTTCTTTACCATTTGTAAACCCTGCACATTGTACTTTTATTCCTCACTTCATATCACATATAATTCTTATCCAAACTCAGCTTGAAAGTTTCTGAAAGGTTAAAAGCAGGAGGAACTCCATAGCACTGGATTTTAGCCTACCTGGCTTGGTCCCTCTCCTCCTAACTGCAAGCTGCCTGCTCAGAGCATCACAGAAAACACTCATGGTGAAGTGCTCTCCCTCTCTGAAAGTCTTTGGGTCTTTTCAGACGGCATCATTCAGATCATAACTACAGTTTTTCTTGGAACCCTTAGTGGCCGCCACAGGAGCTACCGAGTTAGTCGCACTTTTTTTGTAGATTCCAGTGCTGTTGAGTTGTCTAATTTTGGTTATATTATTTGAAATAATAAACAGCCCAAACGGCCTTCAATGGAAGGATGTCACATTCTCTCTCCCATGTTACTAGGCAGTTTCTACATATGACTTCTATGAAATATTTGTATTACCTACAGCTTCTGGTCATCCTACATTCTCTTTCTTCATTGGTGTCAAAGGTGGCTAAGAATTTAGAATAACCAGTTCCTTACATCGCCCATTTGTTGATAGGACCCATAAGGGTAGAAAGAATGCTAACACTGCGGCCTACCAAATATGTTATAAGAGGTAAATAGCAATGATAGGCGTGAAGCCGGATATAAAACTTTATCTGCAAATTAATAAAGTTGGGCTTATACCTCATTAAAATATTGGGGGGGGGGGGGGGGGGGGGGGGGAGAGATAGAGAAGAAGTCACTCACATCTAGTGACAGGAGTTTTTGCCCCTGAGAGATTTTAATTTATTTTGTACAGCCTAATTCACCATATGTTTATTTTCATTATTCCATACATGGTATGCTTCTCCTAGCTCCTTCTATCCCATCCAGCTGTTACATTAATCTACTATATTCTGATTGCCCCTTTAACTCTTATGTCCCATAAGGTTATTATTAAAAACCATTCATGGTCTCTTATGTTTTGTTTATAGTAACTGCTACTTAGGATATAATAGGTTCAGTGTGACAGCTACCTGAGACAGAAAGGTGAATCTATAGGTGAAGGTAGTCCCATGACAGGTACTACTCTTGGATTATCAGGTGTTACAAATTTACATGTTCTAGGTAATGACATAATATGATGGGGTGGTCAGTTCCCTTCCACATCGTTTTTCCTTCTCAAACAATTCTCTACCTTGTCATCTTTCCTTCTCCAACATTTCACAGTATATTGTCTGGTACTCATTTTTATGACACTAAAACTACTGAACTAAAATTGCCTAGTATATCATAATCAACCAATACATGCTTGGGTTTATTGCAAAATCATGTAAAAGACATGCCACTGTGTCTGGCTCACCATGTGATAAGACTGGATAATTGCACTTTCAATCCAGTCACATAAAATGATTCCCAGGCAATAAATTGTGTAACATATTTGTTTGTGGCTACTGTGTTTAAACTCACTCATTGTTTAAAACAAATAATTGGCATAAAATTTGACATAAGTCTGAATAAAAACACATTCACCAAACCATCAGCAAAAGCAATCATTTATTGTAATCCCTCATCAATGTATTGGAGCATGTGTGCCCCAGTGACACCCAAGATCTATGCACATGGCAACATAACCATTGACAGGCTCTCCCTAGTCAGGCTCGTTGATGGGTAGGGACCAAAAGCCTGCTGTTTTGAATGTAAATTTGGGACAGTCAAAGGCTAGGGAAGGCAAATCTGAAAGAAATGCCTGTAAAAATTGTATGCACTCATACACAGGTTTGACATTACAATGCAGCATAACTCACTTCATGATTAAACATCATCATCATCATCAAATGCTCTGCCAACTGTTCATGCATCCTCATATCTCAGTCCTTGGTGTTCTGGTTCAACTTTAATGAAGTTCCTTCATGCCACTGTCTCAGTCCATCCAGTAATCTTTCTCTTGGTCTGCCACTGCCTCTTCTACCGCTGATCTTGCCGGTCATCATTTTCTTTCCAGTCATCACAATATTTCTTTCCAGTCATCACTATATTTCTTTCCAGTCATCACAATATTTCTTTTTAGTCATCACAATATTTCTTTTCAGTCGTCACAATATTTACTGATACCTCTCATCTAGCATGATCAACGAGCACTGATTGCATCCTTCTTATATTTGTATATAATGTTCTGCTTCCATTTGCCTTTTCCAATCACTGGCAGTCCAAGGTTCCAATAAAAAGATATCAATTGAAACGAAAAAAAGAGTGTTGAAGTGCTACATAGAACCTATACTTTTGTATGGATGTGAAGCATGGACAATGAGAAGACAAGCTGAAAAACATCTGATGCCTGTGGAAATGTGGTTTGTGAGAAAAATGCAAAGAATACCATGGACAGACAGAAAAACCAATGAACAAGTCCTTCAAGAAACAAATGAAGATCATAAACTGATTAGAGACATTAGACGTAGACAGTCAAAACATTTTGGGCTTGTTATGAGAAGAAATGATTTCTAGGACTTGGTGACAACTGGCAAGATCGAAAGGAAGAGACCAAGGGGAAGACAGAGAAGTAAATACTTGAATGGCTTGACCACGTGGCATGGTTGAGACAGGAACGCAGAGCTGATCCACGACTCTGGTGATCGAGTGAGATGGCAAAACATGCTTATCAGCATGGCACATGATGGATGGATAGATGGAGTCCAAGGTATTCACAACATACATCTCAGAAATACATCTCTGTTGCCTCCAAGCTCTTCCTAATTTGTTGGTTCACATTCCATGATTCACACCCATACAAATCAAACACTATTGACAGATTTTTGTTAAGTTCATTCATGGTTCTAGGCTCACGTCTGTGAAGATTTAATTAATTCTCTGCTAATTTTTTAATCTTTGTGTCATTAAAATTTTATATTCATTCTTTCAGGAGCAGCTTCAAGAGTATCTACAGAATCTCATGACATGCAAGTCCTACAGGAACCATCCAGAAACGGTAAGACTTAATTATGTCCTGCTACTCTATGTTGAGAGGAGCGGCTGACCAAGTGGCTAGCATGTTTAACTGCCAGCCTGGTGGGCATGTGTTCAAATCTGCACCAAGGTTGAATTGTTCAATTGACCAGGGCTCCTAGGTCGACCCAGCTTAAAATGGGTACCAGGAAATGTCCTGGCATGAAAATACGTGGCAATAACCATATCTCCATTCAAGTGCCGATTGGTCTATAACATTTTGGGACTAGCACCTTAGCACCTTATACCCATCCCATTATGCCTGATGGCATGAACCTGGATCCTTTAATTTTACTTGATTTTTACCCTTTGTTCATATGGGTGACATTTCATATTTAGCAGTTACTTCCATAAGATCATAGAAATATATGTGCAAGAGGCCAGCATATCAGTCTCACAAATATGGGATATGGGTTGTAATCTCTAATACGATTCGGGTTATTTATCATTCATAAGTACAATAATCATCCTAGCCATTGTGTGGCAACCGCTTGAGCATGTGGCCTTTATTCCTCTGTCTAAAAACACATTCTCCTGGCAGACACCGGTAGCAAGTTATAACATATGGTAATTTTAACAATAGTATATTAGCAATTCTTTGTCTTTAAAGTTATCTTCAAGTAGCAAGTATTTTGCAGAACATCACTCTCATCATAGCCCACTTCTTCTTCTTCTTCTTCCGTTCACTTGAAATTTGTCTATAGCTGCAATGTTTTCTCTTGAATGAATTTAACTGTCATGTTTAGTTCACTCAATGGTCCATAGAGTTTTATCTTCCACTGTTGTTTCTCTAGGCCAGAAGGTTTTCCTAGATATGTCATATTTTGGGCAGTCTCGGAGTATGTGATCGGTTGTCTGCGGTGGCAATCCACATGTGCACATGCACATAGTTGATTTGCAAATCTTGACTTTTGTATACATGTGGTTGCGTAATCTATTATGTTCTGTTCTGAGATGAAGAATTATGATTTGTTCTTGTCACTCTATAAGGTGGTAGTTGTTTTGCAGGTTTTTATGGCTTTCTGATTTATTTTACCATCAATGCTCACTATAAAGATTCTAGATTCTTTCCTAGTTCCCCTGCCTCTTGGATTTTTATGCCATTGATGTTTTGTGATGTCCTCTGTCCACCAGCATCTTGCATTTTCATGCTATTGATGTTTTGTGATGTTCTTTGTCCATCAGTATCTTGCATTTCATGCCCTTGATGTTTTGTGATGTTGTTTGTCCACCAGCATCTTGCATTTTCCTTCTATTGCTATTTTATTTCTACATTGCTGTTGATAAAGTGAAGTATGGCATGTATATCTTTTTGATTATGGTTACCTTTGGGACATAACTTCCAAATTATCCTGTCCTTTGTATTTTCTTAAGTTCTTTCCAGTTTATCCAGTACAGGTAGGCCCCGTTATACGTCGCCTCGGTATACGTCGTTTCGCTATAACATTGTCACATAGGGGACTAACTTCACTTTACGTCGCTACGTTTCGCCATAACGTCGTTTTGAGACTGGCGATCGGTCTGTTGATATCTGTAAAGTCCATGGTTTACCTCCAACGATGGTAAGAACAATTCATGCAGGTGCTGACAAAATCAAAGAGGGTGCTAAAAACGTAACATCTTTGAGTGCTTCCAAGATCACTTGTACCAGAAGTATTTTTATAGAGAGCATGGAAGCACAATTGGCCGTCTGGATTACAGACCAGAACTAATGGAATATGCCTGTGAGCAAGATGGTTATCCAAGAGAAAGCAAAGTCTCTCTATGAAGATCTAGCTAAGAAAGCGGATGAGAGCAGTACTAGTAGTGCTGATGATTGTTTTAGAGCGAGTCGTGGTTAGTTTAAGCGCTCTAAGAAGCGTTCACACCTGCACAACATTCAGACAACAGGTGAAGCGTCGAGTGCTGATCCTGAGGACGGTGGTTACTGTGCAGCAGACATTGGACACATTTTTTGTTCAAGCAGAGAAGAGCCAAGAAAAGAGGCAGGAAGAGGTTACAGTTTCATCCTCAGATGAAGAGGCAGAATTTAATGCCTCTACGTCCCAATAACTCTACCACTCGCCCTCCAACCCACCTCTATTTAGCCAATAAATATCAACAACCATCAAAATAAACATTACTGTGGTACACAATACATTGTATTTCATTTAATTCTATGGGAAATAGTGTTTCGCTATATGTCGTTTCACTTAACGTCGCATTTTCCAAGAACGTAACCCCCAACGTTAACCGGGGCCTACCTGTATTGTGTATTTTTTTCAAATATCTTCTTCATGTGGTGTTTTTAGACATACAGATCCTTATGTTTATGTAAATTTCCACTACATGGGCCACCATGTTTTACAGTTAGTATGAGAAATAATTACACAGGTATTAATTAGCACATATGAAATGCCCTCTTGGACATTTCTTTTGCCTTTGCTCTCATGCATTCTGTTTCATACAGAAGTACATTGTAGCACAAACTACAAACATTCATGCCTGTGCACACAGCCTTCATGTATGTCATTTATGATTTCTTTATGCTTTCTGTCCAAAGCAATTGTTACTTTCATTCTTCTAGCCTAGACATTTGTTACATTAAAAGTTGAGTCTGAAGAACTTAACTTCATTTTACAAATTACTTTAACAAATAATTGTCTGTAAGTATGTGTTGCCTGTCCAATATTACCTTCTGTCACTGGCATTAACAATGATCTCTGTGATCAGTGTTTAGGACTGTGTGGTAGAGTGGTTGCATGCCTGCCTATGGCTGTTGGTATCTGGGGTTCATTTCACAGTACTGTATTTGATCAGCTGAATCAAGACATGTTTGTGTGTATTTATCTTGCATGTCATGAGATTCTGCAGATACTCTTTTCCTGTACACACTGTGGTAGAAAATAACCATGCCAAAATAAAATAAAAGAAATGTGAAATTTATAATGTCTTTCTGTCTTTTCCCTTCTCTTCTCCCCCCACCCCCCTCCCCAAAATCCAATATCTCTCTCATCATACTCATGCATACCCACCCATGTGGGGGGGGGGGGGGGAGGAGAGAGAGAGAAAGAGAGAGAGAGAGAGAGAGAGACTAACACTGGTGTCAAGATTGCAAAATATCATTTCCCATTTATACTGAAGAATTTAAAGAAAAATATCAGAGAAAGAAAAATTAAGTAAGATTTATTCAGCAAAATGTAAGAAATTAAACAAAAAAAAGTGTGGACTCAGCTCAATATGTTTTTTACCTCCACAAACAGTTGAAGTTTTTTGAGGTCAGTCACGTGTCATTTGTGAGCAAGACGGGTATAAAGTCCAAGGAAGGATTAGTAAAGAAATGTTCTGGAGGGCGCAGAATCAGCATTCAGTGTTGTGGCTGTCTGCAGAACTTACACTTTGCTGGTACTTGGAATAGACGGTGAGTAGTAACATTTCCCCCTTGTCTTAAAACTTCTTCATGTTTGGTTGGATTTTTCAGCTCAAGTTTTCTATGGAGTAGCCAGTACCAGGCCAACCTTCCTGAGTCACCTCTTATGACATGCATTGTAGGTTACATTGTTACTGTTCTTTACTGATCTTTAGGGCCTGGGTGATTCACAGGCGATTACTGATAAACTACAAACATTCATGCGTGCATTGAATTGAAGGACTAAAATAATATGATAGAATCACTACTGCAGACAAGAACTAGACAGAATTAAGGTGTCAAGATGAGATGTGAGGAGAAGATGATAGCATTTGATAGGACACATATAGGGAGCATCCAATGATAATATAACTGTAATTGTCTTTCTTTGGAACCTACAGGGCAAATGAAAAAGAGGGAGACATCATATATGGCAAAGAGAATTAGAGACGGATGTATAGTATAATACAGGGAGAACATGGAGGGAGAACTGAGCACAAGATAGCGTGTCTGAGCATGTGTTGCTTGAGGGCCTTTGCTCCAATAAGGCTAAAATAAGGGGCAAAAGAAGTTAATGAAATCTGAATAGAGAGTGCTCGAGATATTAAGGTACTAGTCTCTCAAACTAGGAGACACAGGTTCTCCGTCCTCACCAGGCCAAGCATATTATCCATCAGAGATACAATGAAACATGGCAATGATGGTTAGAAAACTTTAGAATCAGAAAACTCATAAAATGAATTTTAGGATGTTATCTATCACCCATGCTACTGCATGCCTGTGAATCATGGACGCCTAATAAAGAGAGTAGAAAGAAATTGAAGGCCACAGCAATGTAGTTTCTTTGTAAAATGCTATGAATCCCATAAATGACTAAAAAGACAAATATGTATGTACCTCCAGAGGCCAGTTCACAAAAACATTTTATTACTCACATCAGGATAATACAATCATCATTCTTGGTTATGTTATGGGTAGAGAGAGTCTGAAAAATGTATGACAGCTAGAAAATCAAGGGTATTATGAGACAAAACAAACAAACTTTATTTTCACAGAGTTTAGAATTGGGCACTCAGTTAGTTGCACATCCTTTACAAGATGTCGCAGTCAACCCCAGAATTTTTGGGCTGTTTTTGATTTCTTGGAAAGTTTTCGTTCAATAGTTTGCCATTGCTTTCTGAACGACTGGCACTCATACCATTGTATGAAGACTAGTGTAAAGCTGTCTGATTTCCACATTGCCCACAGCTGTGTATTTCAAACATGGTATGTGGGATTGCGAATTGCATTTGTAACCCCTTCGCCATAGTGTCAGTGAATATGCTTAGAGAAGTTTAAATTATTCTACCTTCAGCAGCAGTCAAGATTCTGGAGTGAATACTTAGTGAACTAGATAGCAGTGATTTTGATGAATAAAGGGATTAGTGGCATTTTATTTGAGCACTTGGGCATAAGAACCTCTGTTCATATGATCAGGGTTGCCTCACAGTTCTCTCATTTGCCTGCCGCCTTGTGGTCATGTGTTTAAATCCCCATCAAGGCAGATAGTACAGTTGACCTGGTCTCCCAGGACAGTACACCCTAACATGTTCTGGGAAATAAAGGTGGCCAGCCTAGTATTTACCACTTCACTCATCCAGTACTGTTTGTTTATAACAAAACCTATGCACTTCAAGGCATAGGCAAGATTCCTGTACTGTATTTATTCAAGGCTCTCTGCTATCTTCAATGCTGTTCAGTGTTTCAGTTATCAGTCAGTTATCAGTTGGGGTATCTTCGTTGCACTCCGGACATGTCCATAGGTGCTCAGATCCTCTCCCCAGCATATGCATCAGCGTCCGGTGGCTAATAGTGCCAGTTCTGTGTTGGTTGACGAGGCGCTTTGTTTTCCCGATGTACCTCTCGCGTCTGGCTGTGCCGATTCTTACTCCCAGGTCTTTCATCCTGGACAGCGATGTGGAATCATTGACGTCAAAGTCCTCTGTTCTCGCCATATCTTTAAGGACGTTAATAACATCGGCACGATCCATGGGCTGGCCATCTACAGGGGGTGCAGAGCCAGCCAGTTTGTCAGCTCGTTCATTTCCCTCGACTCCCGCATGTCCCGGGACGAAGATGAAGGTGACTTTACGGACAACAGACTTCCGCAGCGATTCAGTCCACTGTCTACGTACAGATCCAGCTTCGACCTTCTGAATCATGCTCATTGAATCACTTAGTACACACACGTTGGTATAATGCTGTGACTCCAGCCATATGAAAGCCTGTGTAACTGCCATCACCTCCATCGTCATGCTGCTCGTGGTCATAGAGTGGGCACCACTGGATTCTTGAACGGTTCGGCCCGCTGAACGGGCTGTAAATGCCCACGCACTTCTCTGCTGCTTTACCACAGATCCATCTGTATAGATGAGCACTTCGGGGCTATCTGAGTGTTCATAGATGAGCGCGTTAACCTCTGCATTGACAGCGGCAGGGTTCTGCTCTCTGCACCGTCTGTCGAGTGTGATAATGCAGGAGAAAGTGCACTTAAAAGCTGGAGGCACCGGCACCCATTCCTTGCCGGGGTTGATACTGGTAAGACTGCAGACCTGTCTGACGACATCTTCCGCCCGACCCATCCATGATTTGCCCCTCTTTAGCCTGTCACCCTTTTCTCTGAATATAGCGTCATGCAGAGGGTGCTGCTCATCTGCACTTATTTTTAAGTATGCACGAGCTCTCCAGATCTTGATCCTGTGTTCCATTGTCGGGAAGTCAAGGAGGTATCTCATTGCTACACAGCTGGTGTCTCTCGTGCAGCCCAAAATGATGCGCATGGCTTCGTTTTGTACCATTCCAAGTCTTCCAATCTGTGTAGGGCTGACAGTGAGGATGGCCAGGGCATACTCGATGCGTGAAAGCACAAGTCCTTGGAACAGAAGTATTAGCAGTCTTTGCTCGATATTGGCAGTCGCCATGACTCTCATTGCTGACAAACCTTTTCGAGCCTTCGTTATGACATAATCGACATGATCTCTGAAGGACAGGCTACGATCAAGCCTCACGCCAAGATATGTCATTGACTGGGTTCTACTCAAACTGCTCCCATCCATTCTTACTGCCGGCAGGTCTGTTTTCACAATATGGTTGTTTAGTGAGAACCATGTAACCGTTGCCTTTGCAGGGTTGACAAGGGCATCGGCATCCGCACACCATGAGGAAATTCGATCTAGTTCGCCCTGCATATCATTGGCAACCGCCTGTCTATCTCGACCCTGTCGATACACGAGGATGTCGTCAACGAATGACAGAGTCCTACCCCTCCCGTCCAACTGTTGTTCAGTGATCGGCACCGTATACACGTTGAATAGTACTGGTGACAGTGGTGAACCCTGCGGCAATCCTGGACATATCGTTATCGGCTCAGAAGACCAAGCTCCCGCATCTTAGCACCACCTTCCTTTGGAGCAGAACTGCAAGCTATCCATCGTACAAGGTGAGGGTGCACTTTCAGTCTGAGGAGGGTTTGCATCAAGTGCTCGAACGATACTCTGTTATATGCGTCCTCTAAGTCTATGGTGGCCGCACATGTCTCTTCTCTCACCTGAAATCCTTCGTAAACATCTTGAGCAAAGACCGCTGCATTCAGCCATGACTCTTTGTTGCGTCTGTATCCTCCAAGTGTGGGTGGGAAGCAGCCGAGCTGTTCCAAGTCCCAAGCAAGTCTGTGTGCGACAATTTTCTCCAGTAGCTTGCCAACAGTATTCTGCATCGTAATGATTCTGTAGCCGCTTATCTTGGAAGTGGTCTTTGTTCGGTTTTGGCAGTGGCAGCAAGTAGCTGTGTAGCCATTCTTCTTTGACCTGACCCCTCTGGATACTGGTGTTGAATTCTCTGGCCAGTTCTTCCATGTCATCATCTGATATCACCAGTAGGTCACCATATCGGATGCTGTCTGGGCCTGGGGCGGTGTTAGGTGATTTCTTGAGCATCGCACGCACTATCTCAGCTGTGATTGTCCATTCTTCGTCTGTCCCGACCCCCTCGCACAACTGAGAGAGTGTCGTTGTGGTCCTCTGTCTGGCGGGCTCGTCTTTCTGGTTAGTCTGTTCTATGTAGTGTGCAAGAAGGGCCTTACCTTTATCCGCATCCGACTTTTTCCATGCGAGGTCTGTGCCTTGAAAGTCTGGAATACCCCTACGTTGTGCAGCACCGTTCATGCTCTTGTGGAGGCGCCAGAATGTCGTAAGAGATCGCTCGGAGCACACCTTCCTGCAGAACTCGTCCCATTTCTCGGCCTTGGCCTGTTTGGCGCAGGATTTGAATAAAGTCGTCGTTCTATCGACCTCCGTCTTCAGGTTCGCCAACTCAAACTGTGGCATGTTAGCCTTTCTGGCCTTTTGCCAGTCTTTGACAGCCTGCCTCTTTCCCAGCCATGCCTTCTCGACTTCTCCATTCCACCATGGTGGCTGCAACCATCTTTCTTGTCTCCTGCAGGAGGAAGTTAGTTTCCTTCTTCTGATCTTGCTTATGGCGTCTTGACCAGTGTTGTCGTACGGGAAGGCATTTGTCTTGTTTCTTTGACTCATGGCCCCGTCTTTCTTGATCAGGATGACACAAGGGTAGTGGTCACTATCGTGGTATCCCAGTGTACCCCACCGGCACCTTGGTGCGATGGTGGGCGACACCAGAGCCAAGTCAATGATGCTGTCAGAGTCACCTGGTCGAGTGGCTATTCTAGTGACCTTCCCATCATTCAGACAGATTAGGGCAGCAGATGCCAGGGCGTCCTCCAGATGTTCTCCCTGTCTATTGGTGATGCAATTCCCCCATTGACTGCCTCTGGCATTGAAGTCCCCACAGTAGATGATATGCCTTTCATCCATATCGAACAAACTCTGCCATTGTCGCACGTCGACCTTCCCATTTCGCGCATAAACGTTCACGATTACAAGCTGCACTGGTGTCATTATTCTTAATGCCTGCACTTGCAGGGCATCACTGTTCCAGGAAGACATATCGATCTCAGACACTAATATGTTGTCGCGGACCAGAATGGCCTGTCCGAGGTGCCGCCTGTTAAAAAATCCCTGAAATCCCGCGACATTTACTGTTCCGTCGCCGAGCTGTGTTTCTTGTAAGACTACAATATCATTTCCGTACAGTAGTTTTTCAAGAATGGGTCGGCGTTGACTAAATGATGCACAGTTCCAGTACAGTACTCGAACGTGTCCGATGCCCAATCTGTCACATTTTAACCGCCTTCTGCGCGTGCCCGCCCTCTTACCACGCCGTGTTCTTGTCGGTCGTCTGGTCGTCATGTTAGGCTTAACTATCGCCACCGGGCGCCAATGATACGCCGAAGGGAGTCCGGGCGCGCGTGCACAAACTCCGTTGCACGGTCCGAACTCCATTTCACCACGAAAAACACACTTAATCCATACACATTTCGGAAAAAACACGTTCCATTTTACGGGACGAAAAAATGTCCCGCCATCTTGCTCAAGGGAACTCACTATCTGTTCAGTGTTTACACTGTTCAGTGTTTACACAGTAAGAATGGCCCACTTAATTTTCTTATCATTCTTAGTTTTGCTGTATTTGTGACATTTTCCTAAGTGGCCAGAGAATCTGGTTAACACTGAGAACTGTGAGGACAGACCAGATGGACACATAATCAGACTGCAGCTGGTACTGTTAGTATTGGGACTCTTCTCTGATTGTTGAAGATGGGGGTGAAGTATGTATGGGAATGTTCAGAGTATTGTGATGTTGGTTCTTGACTCAACTCACATCAACTCAACATTATCCCGTGGAACTCAGCATTATCCAATTCACCATAGCTCAACATTATCCAACTCACTGAACTCAACATTATCCAACTCACCTTAACTCAGCATTATCCAACTCACCATAACTCAACATTATCCAACTCACTTTTAACTCAACATTTTCCAACTAATCTTAACTCAATATTATCCATCTCACCCTAACTCAACATTATCCATCTTACATTAACTCAACATTATTCAACTCACCTTAACTCTACATTATCCAGCTCACATTAGTTCAGCATTACCCAACTCACCTTAACTCAACATTACCTAACCCACCTAAACTTAACATTATCCAACTCACCATAACTTAGCATTATCCATCTCACCTTAACTCGACATTATCCTAATAATTCTGTTTCTACAGTAATCAGTTTTGATTTTGACAGATGGCTGGTGATCAAGGACAGTTGCATTCTGTACATCCGTCCTGAAGATGGACACATTAGTGATGTGTTGCTGATGGACTCAGCCTTTTCTGTCAAGAGTGGTTTGTCTAACACGGGTGCTAAACATGGATGCCAGATTGAGAACAAGAGCAGGTGAGCATTATATGTACATTGTAGGTAACTCCGAGCTATGCATTGCTTATGAAGCAGATCATGCATTCTGAAATAGACATGCATTGATGTAATAGCTGTGAATGTTGAGTTGAAAGATTCTGTAGTCAGTGTAAAGTGTAGTGTGTCATTACACAGTTTCTAATGAGGTACAGATGATATGGTGTGCTTTGTACATAGTTAATGTTTTGCAGGTGAGGTGTAAATTGTGTTATTTTACTGTTGTGTTAGGTTTTCAGCTCTAATTACTAAATAAGTAGAAATCATGTAACATATTAATTACCTAGTTTTAAACAGTTAGTCCTTTAAATATCCTTTATGAATGTCGCTGTCAACTCCAGGGATTTCAACTGTTTGTGATTTTCTAGGTAATTTTACATTCATTTGTTTGCCATTGCTTTCTGAATGATCAATGCTCATACACTGGTGAAATTCAATGCATGGTGGTCTGCTTCCAAATCACCTATGGCTGATTTCAAATCCAGCAGTCGGGATTGTAAACTTGTGTTCCTGCCCCTAAATTAATTACCAAGTGTTTTTAAAATTAACAGTTTTTATTCACTGTGGTGATATTTCACTAAAATTAACTCACTTCTTGTAGTAAGACAACGAAATGAAAAAAATGAAATAAATTGCTCAAATCAAATACAACCTTTTTAAAGAAAATAGGAAATAAGCATTTGAATTGATAGAGTGAAAATGTTATTTATTATGTATACCTTACCTTACTAAACTGTGTACTGATCTGTGTCAACGAGAGAAAAGTTCACTTAATCCATTTAAGTGTCTCCCTTAACTACTGAACAGGTTATTAAATTTTTCCACGGATGTTAGATAAATCAAATGTCGATGCAGACTGTCAAAATACTTGACACAACGAATGTTAAAATCTGTGAAAGTCACTTAAGTGGCAAAATAAATGAAAATAGAGAAGATATTAGTCTGTGTGCATATTCTTGGATTATTGTGACATAATTATTAGAGAAAAGGTTTTAAAAAATTGTCCCAAAGCATTTTCCTGCTATGAGTTTGTGATGTGATGTGTACATCACATTTTGTAGGTCTGCGTGCACAAAGAAATGGGTGACCAATCTTTCCCTCATTTAGCAGGTGACAAGCCCAGACGTAAACTTTCTTTCTGACTGTGCTCGTGACATTATCAGCACCACTGGATAATTAGATACACTATACAAAATTAATTGGATACACTACACAACAATCATCAAGAAAAAGGCATTACATGACCTTTTACAGTTTACAAACTGACAATTTCAAATTATTTGTTTATATACTTTTCATCTTGTTATCTTTCAAAAGGTTTAAAGGAATTCAGTGTTTGTAGTTATTTAAACAGTAAATTAATTTATCTTTGAAAAAACAGTTTATCATTAATAAAAAATATATACTTTATATTAACAAAACTACAACTGAAATTGTAGATACTATAAGGTTTATAAATGAGGACTAAATTAACACAGCTGCTCATGTTTTCAATTAGGCAGTTCTGTTAACAAATTTCATTGCTAAAAATATGAACTATCATGAGCCACAGATACCAGGCAACTTATTTACTTTGACATGCTGCATAAAATCTCCGGATTTCAGATAGAACTACTGTTTTTTTTAAATGCGATAAATGAAAATCAAAACAAATTTTCTAAAACATACAGGAAATGACCTTTTCATACTAAAGTGCTGTGTTGACTTCGTTTTTTTATTATTACTAGTTGACCCGGCCCGGCTTCGACCAGGCCCTGGCGGGGATCTATCTATCTATCTATCTGGTCTGTCTGTCTGTCTGCTTGTCTGTCTGTCTGTCTGACCCGGCCCGGCTTCGCCTAGCTCCTGGTGGGGAGCATCTCATTTAATTCATATAAGTAGTCATATAAGCTCCCGTTCCCATTCCCGTCTGTCTGTCTGTCTGTCTGCCTGCCTGCCTGTCTGTCTGTCTGTCTGTCTGTCTGTCTGTCTGTCTGTCTGTCTGTCTGTCTGTGTTCGGCCCGTTCCCGTTAAAAATATAGATAGAATAGAAGAATAGATAGATTGATAGTAGAAAATATTATTGGAAGAGATCTATCTAAAGTAAACTTACCAAGATATCATGAACAGCCAATAAATGGTGGGCGGTGGGTTGACTGCAGAGTACTACAAACGATATGCAACTAACTTTCTCTCACAAAAAATTACATTTTTTTTTTAACGAACGAAAATCTTTATTTTCAAAGCGTTAAGAATTGGGCACGCAGGCCAGTCCTACATTCTGCCCTTCTTCTCTATTTCCTCTCATACATTCTTTCATTCAACATCTCTTATGATGCAATTCTTTGACAACAAAAGAACAATAAGCATTAAAATGCATGAAAAGTAACTCGTTGAGGAAATGTTTAAAATAGGCATCATAAATACCCAACGTGAGTGTAACGCGCCATACATATGAGAATGTTAAAAAAAATTAATGTGCTGTTGAACAAAAATAAAAAGATGAGTTAGAAAATTTTCACTATTTAAATAGATGCATTATTTTTATGAAAACTATGAAAATGCCTTAAAGATTATATCATTATTTATTATAACTCATATGTCTGTAAATAACTGTAGACAAAGAGTTTATAAATCTTTGAAAACAATGCAACAATCTATATATAAAATATATAGCTATGCTATTAAAAGTTATGCCCCTTGAAATAACTTTTCTTAAGTTAAGTCCCCTCGCTATATATAAATGAATAAGATATTAAAATATTAAATTTTTTTAAGTAAATAGCTTATTGTACACTAACAAACTATAACAGTTGGCTGCACGGGAATGAAAAGAAAACATGTAGAAAATTTCATCTCAATCGGATGGACCGTTATCGAACGCATAAAAAACGGACATACATACATCGCCTTTTATATATATAGATATTTATATTTTCACTGTTAAATCTGTTATGTTGTGTACAATTGTTTACTGTAGTAACCAAAGTTTAGTTAAAGGTCTATTCAAACTGTTTAAAAAAGGCTAGGAAATGATTGAAAACAATATTTGCCCATTACGTATTTGAATATTGAAAACACAAACAATAGGTTGCACAGTTTATTGCCTAGCATAGTGTACTGTTTCTTATCAGGTACTACACAAGTCAATCAACATACAGTGTAGCAAATAATTAATTTTTTTTCTTTTTCTGAAACACACAATACACATATTACTTTGGCAGTTTTAACGGGGCTGCCATGACAAAGTGGTTGAACCTTCTGCCTCACGCTCTTAAGAACCGAGTGTAATTTTTCTGGAGACTACTGGGGGTCATCACTGGAGCTACGAAGTTCATGCTTTGTGCAATGTTCTCTGCCCAAGCCAGCTGAAGTAAAACCTGGTGCAATGAAGTTGAACCTCTTTAGTACTTTAGTTTTAAACTATGTCATTGGCTTTACAGAGTTGTGGATTAGCCATTTGAATTGCAGCAGCTTCAGAAAGTTGTAGCAGTATAGCATACAAACTACAAATGATAAATGTGCTGAAGCTGCTCCGATTCTATTGGCTAATTAACTATGGAATGTTCTCATATTTAAATATGAATTTGAATACATTCTAGTTTGCATTAATTAGATATTGTTTGTTTCTTTCTACAGAAAGCTTCTAATTAAATGCTGGACAAGCCGCAAGGCTCGAGAATGGGCGGAGCAGCTGACATCTGTAGCATCTAACCAGGCTATTGATTACACACGCAAAAACAGATTTGGTTCTTTTGCACCACCTCGGGAGGAATCTTATGCCAGATGGCAAGTTTGATATCTTGTTTGTTATTGTATGTAATGTTATTATTTTACATATAAATAGCTCTTATCATGTACGGGGCTCAGATTTACTGCTGAGCTGAAAAGAGTTGCTCAGATCAGGAGTCAGTAGTCAGACTACTTTAACACCAGTCTTTGGGCTGACTAACCTGGTGATGATGTGATGATGATGATAATCATGATGATATCTTGTTCCATTCTTTTGGTTTCATCATCATGTAGCTGGTCCTTTGCAGTGCCGCTTTCATAATGGCCCACTGAAAAGTTTCTAAATCTCATGCCATTTCTCCTGCCTGCATGTACTGTCATGATGGCCCACTGAAAAGTTTCTCAATCTCATGCCGTTTCTCCTTGCCTGCATGTACTGTCATGATGGCCCACTGAAAAGTTTCTCAATCTCATACCATTTCTCCTGCCTGCATGTACTGTCATGATGGCCCACTGAAAAGTTTCTCAATCTCATACCGTTTCTCCTGCCTGCATGTACTGTCATGATGGCCCACTGAAAAGTTTTTCAATCTCATGCCATTTCTCCTGCCTGCATGTACTGTCGTGATGGCCCACTGAGAAGTTTCTCAATCTCATACCGTTTCTCCTGCCTGCATGTACTGTCATGATGGCCCACTGAAAAGTTTATCAATATCATGCCATTTCTCCTGCCTGCATGTACTGTCATGATGGCCCACTGAAAAGTTTCTCAATCTCTTACCGTTTCTCCTGCCTGCGCGTACTGTCATGATGGCCCACTGAAAAGTTTCTCAATCTCATGCCATTTCTCCTGCCTGCGTGTACTGTCATGATGGCCCACTGAAAAGTTTCTCAATCTCATACTGTTTCTCCTGCCTGCATGTACTGTCATGATGGCCCACTGAAAAGTTTCTCAATCTCATGCCATTTCTCCTGCCTGCATGTACTGTCGTGATGGCCCACTGAGAAGTTTCTCAATCTCATACCGTTTCTCCTGCCTGCATGTACTGTCATGATGGTCCACTGAAAAGTTTCTCAATCTCATGCCATTTCTCCTGCCTGCATGTACTTTCATGATGGCCCACTGAAAAGTTTCTCAATCTCATGCCATTTCTCCTGCCTGCATGTACTGTCATGATGGCCCACTGAAAAGTTTCTCAATCTCATGCCATTTCTCCTGCCTGCATGTACTTTCATGATGGCCCACTGAAACGTTTCTCAATCTCATACCGTTTCTCCTGCCTGCATGTACTGTCATGATGGCCCACTGAGAAGATTCTCAATCTCATGCCATTTCTCCTGCCTGCATGTACTGTCATGATGGTCCACTGAAAAATTTCTCAATCACATACCATTTCTCCTGCCTGCATGTACTTTCATGATGGCCTATTGAAAAGTTTATCAATCTCATGCCATTTCTCCTGCCTGCATGTACTTTCATGGTGGCCCACTGAAAAGTTTCTCAATCTCATGCCATTTCTCCTGCCTGCATGTACTTTCATGATGGCCCACTGAAAAGTTTCTCAATCTCATACCGTTTCTCCTGCCTGCATGTACTGTCATGATGGCCCACTGAAAAGTTTCTCAATCTCATGCTGTTTCTCCTGCCTGCATGTACTGTCATGATGGACCACTGAAAAGTTTCTCAATCTCATGCCATTTCTCCTGCCTGCATGTACTTTCATGATGACCCACTGAGAAGATTCTCAATCTCATGCCATTTCTCCTGCCTGCATGTACTGTCGTGATGGCCCACTGAGAAGTTTCTCAATCTCATACCGTTTCTCCTGCCTGCATGTACTTTCATGATGGCCCATTGAAAAGTTTCTCAATCTCATGCCATTTCTCCTGCCTGCATGTACTTTCATGGTGGCCCACTGAAAAGTTTCTCAATCTCATGCCATTTCTCCTGCCTGCATGTACTTTCATGATGGCCCACTGAAAAGTTTCTCAATCTCATGCCGTTTCTCTTGCCTGCATGTACTTTCATGATGGCCCACTGAACAGTTTCTCTATCACACACTGTTTCTCCTGCCTGATGTACTTTCATGCCTATAGAGTCTGCAGGGTCATGTGTGCATCCTTGTGCTGGTGAACCGACTGCCTATTCTTTCTGGAACATTGCCCTCCACCACTGTTCTTTCCCAGCCTCTGTGACTTTTAATATGACCAAAGTATTTCATTTTCTGAGACCTGGTACTGTTTGTACGAAATGAGATTCCTGAGAAGCATACTCATTGTATCAAAAAGAGAGAAAATCAGAAATGATGAAATCAGGACTAAAGTGGGGGTTATAGCAGTGCTAGATTTCATTTGAAGACAGCAAGTTAAATGGTTCAGCCATATAACTAGCCTACCAACTAACAGTATAACACTGATAGGCTGGCAGGGAATGCACCTCTTGGTGGTAGATTACCTATTGACAAGGGAGAGGTGGTCGAGCACCTGTGGGACCAGGTGGAGAAGGTGAGGGAACAGACTGAGAACCTGTATGAGATTTTGTGGGTGATCAGCAGTGGTGCAGGAAGAATCTCAAAACTGAGAGGGAAGACCAGGAGAACTTTCAGTCAGATAGCGGTGGGAACGATTAGTAGTATGACTCTTCGCTGGCTGTTGTACAAGGGAATGGAGCGCGATTGGAATGTCCTGCGATTGGGAATGTCCTGAGTGCAATGCTGTTAGTTCTTAGCTCAACTCAACCAACTCAGTATACCACAACCTGCAATGATGTACAGACTAAATGGAACCAGCAGAAGAGGCCAACCATGTAAACAATGGACAGAGGGAATAACAGCATCCAAGGGAATCTTGATATATTACACCAACACTCCCACTGTTTATGCTTCACCTCGACACAGCAAGGTACAAGAGGAACAAGACGAGATGAGATGAGATACTGTTTGTGAATCAGTATACATAATTGATACAGGCATTGATAATGCACATTGGGAGCAAGTCGCCGCTGAACATGTTGCATGGAGGGCAAATATTAGAAATGGAATAAAGACAAAGGAGAAAATGATTACAGATAAGTCACATATGAGTGTGCAAGACGTTAGATGGTGCACGATGGTGGAAATGACCATGTGTTCACATGCATCCACTGTGGACAAACATTTACAGCGCGAATTGGCCGTATCAGTTATATTTGCTACCGCCATGGGTTGTAGTTATTATACCTTTTTGAAGCACAATGTAACAATCTATAGTCTGTCAAGATGGCAATGTGCCAAGAGAGATGAGATTCTTCAATGCTCAGAGCTTGTAGAATGTCATTGTTTTTCTGGGTTATAATTGAGATTTACAGTACCTGCTATCTCATCTAGGCTTGTAGAAAGTCAATGTTTTTCTGGGTTATAATTGAGATATACAGTACCTGTTACCTCGTCTAGGCTTGTAGAATATACTTGAGATATACAGTACCTGTTACCTCATCTAGGCTTGTAGAATCTCAGTGTTTTTCTGGGTTATATTTGAGATATACAGTACTTGTTACTCATCTAGGCTTGTAGAATATACTTGAGATATACAGTACCTGTTACCTCATCTAGGCTTGTAGAATGTCAGTGTTTTTCTCAGTTATATTTGAGATATACAGTACCTATTGCCTCATCTAGGCTTGTAGAATGTCAGTGTTTTTGGGGGGTTTATAATTGAGATATGCAGTACTTGTTACTTCATCTAGCTCAGTCTCTCTCTCTCTGCAGAGCAGCTAACCACCTGCTGAAATGTTCAACAGAGCATGAACTCCCAGGGGTATCCAAAGAGTCACTCTTGAATTGAATGACATTCTCTAAACATGAACAGGATTAGCCACCTTGCAATGGAGACACCCTGCTTTAAATCTGTTACTGATTTTCTCCTTCTTCTCTTTCTCTTTCTTCTTCCTTTTGGATGTGTGGTGTGTATTTGAGAGCTTGTTGAGACTCACAGAAAGCTTGGTAGGGATGTTTGTCTCTGCTGCTCTCTTCAATTGATGAAAAGTGCCAGTTCTGCAGAATATGGTTGGCTGTTTACTGATGTCATTATCTTGTATATTTTAAACAGGTTTGTTGATGGTAAATCTTACTTTGAGGCTGTTGCTGATGCTTTAGAGAAAGCTAAAGAGGAGATCTACATTTCTGATTGGTGGTAAGTACGAGAAAAATGTGTGTCAATCTTGTCTTTCTTCTTACTTTGTTTCTGCACTTTTACCCTAGAGTGTAGAGAAGAATAAGATTATGTCTTTTTCAGTTTGCATAAGAAGTTTGCATAAGAACATACTTCTTTGTTATTTTGACTATAAATAAAGAGGAACTCAAAGCAGTTCATTAAAAATGAAAAAGAGGAAGATTAACCCTTTACAGGTCACAGCGTCCGATTCCGGCCGATGCCATAAAACGATCGTAGCATCTGATTCCGGCCAATACTATTATGCATTGTAAAAACGCGATCTCTCGGCTTTCCGACACTTCCGATGGCTACTTTCGCTTTCGCCGACAGCTTGACAACGTGGCTGCCATTTGTAAACGCGATAGTATGAATTTGAACGGACTTTTACGGACAATTTTTGATAGTTTTCGGGATTTTTACGCTGTTTTTCAAAATGGATTTTGGCGATTCTTCAAGTGATAGCCGAGATTTCGCTAGGTTCAATTTAAATGACTTTAAAGGGCACGAAGTTGACTATTAATCGGCGCTAGATATCAGCGCAAAGTGTTACTTTGCATTAGCAGTCTGAGTCGGACTTTAAAGAAAGTGATTATGATTCTGAAAATGTGTTTGTAAATTGCCGTATAGATGACAGAAAATCACAAACAACATGCCGTATTTCATAAATATTTGTGTTCATATATGGATTACCGACAACAATCACGTGAGTAACATATTCTGCATGCTTTTCCCTTCATTGTGTTGTTTATTTAACTAAAATCGGTTGACTTACACCTTATTTGTGATGTTTTTACTATACCGAACCTGAAAAAATCTTCCCCGTTCAGGGCTAGAAAACGGACAAGCGTCTGCCCTGTAAAGGGTTAAGAAAAGAAGACAAAGAAGTATAAGCCACAGAAAAATCATATGAACAGTTCTTGATAAAAGATAAATAGTTGTTGCATGTCCTTTTCAGGATGTCGTAGTCAGCCCCAGAATTTGTTGACTGTTTGTGATTTTCTAGGCAGTAGTTTGTCATTGCTTTCTGAATTTTTGAAGCTCATCATCATCATCATCATCATCATCATCATCAGGTGCCTTGCCATCTGGCGTAGACATTCATGGCTCTCCACAGATCTCGGTCTTTGGTGTTCTGGATCTACTTTGCTAATGATATTCCTCCATGTCACCGTCTCAATGCATCCAGCATCATCTCTCTTGGTCTGCCTCTGCCACTCTTCCCCTCGATCTTTCCAGTTGTCACGGTGTTCTCCAGTGCCTATCTTCTCATCACATGACCGAAGGAAGCTGTTTGTCTCTTTCTTATTGTTGTAGCCTGTTTCAGGCAATCGTTGTTAGTTACTCTGGCGGTCCAAGGAATTCGCAACATTCGTCTCAGGAACCACATCTCTGTTGCTTCTAATTTCTTCTTAATTTGTTCATTTACATTTCCAAGATTCACTGCCATAGCATTTCAGCACTCTCTTCCTTACATTCAGTGATCATGACTTATTTCATAAGATACTCTTCATTTTCTGAAATGCGGCTTTTGCTTACCCTATTTTGCTCTAAACCTCTTCGAAGCTCGTATAATTATGACAATCCATACATGGCAATCAGCTTTCAAATTACATGCAACTAATTTCAAAACTGGTATGCAGGATTGTAACATTGTAATAAAAGAGACAATTAAAAAAAATATTAAAATGATATAGCAGTGACATACAAAATAGATTATAAAGAAATATTGGCAGAAAAAAAAAGGCAAAAGAATCCATGACTGAGACATTTTTGTAGCAACAACACACCACCATAGAACATCTGGGAATATCCCTTGAGTAACAGGATCAGACATTAGAATAGTCAGGTGGTAGAAGTAAATTTTTTTATTAGCCAAAAAATTGGGCGAAATGTTAGGATAAGCTTGTCCATAGCCATCTTCCTGAAGTAATCTTAGTTTAATAAGCATCCAAATGTTACCGGACTGTGCCTTGCTTGTAAGTTTGTCATCCAAACACAGTCAGACTCTTTCCTCTGTGACACTTTTCACGTGAAAGATTCATTTTCCTGCACATCTTCTAACCACAGGTATGTGCAAGAGGCATAATAAGAAATTCAATGGAGAGATCGAGAAATGTTTAGCAGACAGATTCAGGGCATCTGGGGGAAATGTCACAACAAACCTGCATTTAGTTTCACTGATCACGGTGAATCTCGATGATGCATGTGTCATATCAAACCATTTTACTCTGACAGTTTTGTTAGACTTAAATTGGCAAGCCATTTAATTACAACTGTTTGGTTGCAGTGTGACAAGCACCCTTGCCTGTCAAGCTGGTGGTCATTTGTTCACATCCCCTTCTAGGTGGGAGTTTCTTTTCACTGACTTGGGCTCCCAGGTCACCTAGCCTAGAATGGGTGCCAGGAAATGACTTGGGAAGTAAAGACATCTGGCAGGGAGACCACATCAGCCATCATACGCCAATCATTTGGGGCTTGCACCATGTATTCAATACATCTGTTGGTGTGAAATGTGGTCCTCTACACTTTAATGTCCATGTTCATCTGTCAGGAATTGATCTTTTTGTCGATGCCACAGTGTAACACATTTCTTACTCCTTTCAGATATGTTATTCTTTTTCTCGTGTCATTTCATTTTATTCCCCACTTACTTCTTTCTTTATGATTATATTATCTTGATTCAAGTATTTAGTTCTACTTTCCTTTTTTGGCATTAATATAAATGTTTTCATCATAATTGTTGTACTACCTTGAAGCTTCACTAAAAGTGGAAGTCAGTTGTCCTCTCTTTCAGTACCATTTCTTTAGTTACTATTTATTTATTCTGTGTATAGTGTGTAATTTTTATATTCTATTATAATTTTTGTTTGTCACCAGTTTATATTTTAATGATATTATATTTTATATTCTGACACAGGCTAAGTCCAGAGATCTATCTGAAGAGGCCTATAGTGGATGGAGATCACTGGAGATTAGACATAGTTCTTAAGAGAAAAGCTGTAAGTTATCATGTATAAGATATTTCATCTTCTTTTTCACTCATCAGAGCCTGCAAGGTTCATTTACTGCATTCACAATGTGTATCTATTTTTCTGAATAGTCACATTAAAAATAATTCCTGTAGTGAATTTGAATAATATTGCTTGCTTGCTTGCTTGTGTTCGTTGGCTTGAGCTCCAACGCGAAGTCCTGTATGTCGGATGAAGGCATCCTGTTGTCCAACATCAGTGTGATGTCATACAGGACCTGAGGTTTGCGTGAGTATCCGTTGTCCCATATCTGGCTTATTGGTGTGCAGACACTCTCCGACTTCGGAGGAATCGGCGATCCTACTGACTTTAGCCAGGACCCCGAAGGGACCTGTTGCCCAGGACGCTCGACGAGGACGCGTCAATAGGTCTTGGCCAGTATATAACCCGGCCCTGGTGCCTTGGAATAATATAATAGTCATTGTTGTGTAAATGAAAACAGACATGATTGTCAGTTTAAAATTACTGTGGTAGACAGTTTAATTACCATACAAATCTGTTTGTTGTATATTTCATCAGGAAGGATTCATTGTTTTGCTTTGTTTTATGTTGAATGACTTTGCAGTTTGCAGCTTCAGAGGTGCAACGAAATATGCCAGGCAACAAATTTTGCAACCTATTATTTGTGTCTTTGTTATACCAAGTCACATTTTATTCAATTTTCAGTATTAGCTAAATGCTCCAGAATTAGCTCTGTATTTTCTGTCTGTCATCTCTTTGGTTACCTTCTAGTTGTGCACATTTAGTCTGTAATATGAGAATATGTTAACAGCTATTTGTATCTATGCTAGGCAGTGATCAGTATAATATAAATGGTGACTCTGTAGATGCCATAATAGTTATGAGAGCTGTCATATTGTGGCACTGGGTCACTGGCTTACAGCACAAACTCCATGTAAATCGCCAATAGCAAAGAAGCATGGCCGAATGGATAAGAGTACTTACTATTAAACATCCGGTGTGCTGATGCCGAAGTAGCGGGTTCATCCACTACACTGATCAGTTGGACTAAATGTTGACTTCTCGTTCTTAACTCGAAGATGTAAATTACAAGTACCTCAGAAGTCAGAGTGGGTTCGCCTGATGGTGAGAGACACTGGTAATAGGGAAAGCCAATCCACATGCAAAAATCAGTCCAGTGCACTAGAAGTAGTAGCATGTGAATGGGCGGGCTACACTTCAGTTCAAAACGAGTGAATGTCCAAAACAATGGCTCATGTGTTCTCTTACTTTTTAAATTTTGTCAGAGCATACATAAGAAACTGACTTCAACATATATTGCAGTGTATTTAACAAGTTTACAAGTAATGCACTTGTGATTTTTCATAATGGTTATATCTCCACTTGGCCATCTTCCCCAAAGCCTTCTGGACCCAAAAGGGTTAAAGATTGAAATTATTAAGAAAATATTCTATGAAAAACACTTTTTGCATTGGTATATTGTCTGAAAGATTGATTAATTTGATTATCTAGAATCTAAAATACTTTGGCCATATTACATACACATCACAGTAGATTGGATAGAAAAGTGATCAAAGTTCCTGGAAGAGGACATAGGGCTTGTCTAGTAGTAGGAGCTCTACTAGAAGAATAGCTCATGTGGGAACTACACTTGAGTTTAAACTTCACAGCAAGTGAATGCTCTCTCTCTCTCTCTCTCTCTCTCTCTCTCTCTCTCTCTCTCTCTCTCTCTCTCTCTCTCTCTCTCTCTCTCTCTCTCTCTCTCTCTCTCTCTCTCTCTCTCTCTCTCTCTCTCTCTCTCTCTCTCTCTCTCTCACCCCCCCCCCCTCTCCCACACACACACACACTTTTTTTTTTACAAAAATGTCCATGCTGTATTCACAGGAGCAAGGAGTGAAAGTATTTATTCTTCTGTACAAAGAAATTAAAGCAGCCCTGAATATTTTGAGCGATTACAGTAAGCAGATTTTGATGTCTCACTGCCCAGAAAATATCAAGGTGATTATTGTGACTCCTGCTTTGTTTGATTTGTTACTCTTGTCTTCTTTTTTTTTCTTTCAATTTATTCTCTGACCTCATTTTTTTAATTGTTTAAGCATTAACAAAATTGTTTCTTGAGTGCCTGACTAATTTAATCCAACCCATTTTCTCTCTCTCTCTCTCTCTCTCTCTCTCTCTCTCTCTCTCTCTCTCTCTCTCTCTCTCTCTCTCTCTCTCTCTCTCTCCCTCCCTCTCTCCCTCCCTCTCTCTCTCTCTCTCTCTCTCTCTCTCTTTTTTTGTTTGTTTGTTTGTGTATCTGTCTGCCTGACTGGCTGTTCAAATACTCTTTTGTTTATCTGTTCTTCAAAGTAATGTAAATTATTAACAAGGAGACATCCATCAAATAGTCCCTTAAACATATGACGTTCACCCAGAAAAATGATGAGACTTGCTGCAATTGACCTTGTTTAAAGCATCTACTGGTAATCTCATGACACGAGACATCATGGCCTAGTGTTGAGGTTGCTTGTCTACCAAGGTGGTGGTCCAGGTTAAATCGCCAGCAGAACCATGATTATTTTTCCCAACCAGTATGGCTTTGGGGTTTGAACCAGCCTCATACAATGAGTACCAGATACTTTCAGAACATTCTGGGAATTGTCTGGGAAGGAAAGGTGATGAGGAAGGGCACTGGACACCCTACCTTATATGTTATGGCCTAGAATATGTGACACACCATGGGCAGTATCTACCATTGGATGACCTTTACCTCCGCCTTTGGTAATCTACTGACGTATACTTCATATACTTTCTGATCTCTTTTAATAACCATGCTATCTTGTTTATAGAGTCAACGTGGCTGTGGGGTTTAATGCACTTCAGCTGAAACTTCTGGTGTGCTGATGGCAGGGTTGTGGGTTCAATCCCCATACCTGCCAGTCAATTGGAATTAAACGTTGACTTCTCGTTCAGAAAGCAATGGCAAACTACTGAATGTAAAATTGCCTTGTAAATCAATCTTGGGTTGGGGTTGATCGCAGTGTCCCGCCCTACAAAGAGCATGCAACATATTTATATCTTGCTTATGGTTGGTTGGTGAACCCTGTGGAAGACCGAGTTTTGTTAAACTCTAATGTCTGAGGCGTTGGTGTTCAGGTCATCTAAGCTCCAGCATCTATGGGAGTGAGGTGGCTGTAGAGACTTGCTTCCCGTCATGCTGCCAGAGCACCACGTCCATGTGGACTTTGTTGCAGAGCTCTCCTTCCCCCCTCCATGCCCAGATCCAGTGGGGGTGTGCAACAAGAAGTACTGAAACTTCACATCTACAGACAGGCAATCAGGATATAACCAGCTCATGATTCAGCACAGCATGTATGGACTGGCTGGGATTCATCATCATCATGTGCCTTGCCAATACGTGTGGGTGTTCATGTTTCGCTATCTTACATGATCACCAGAGTCATAGATCACCTCTGTGTTCTTGTCTCAACCATGCCATGTGGTCAAGCCATTCAAATATTTACTTCTCTGCCTTCCCCTTGTTTTTCCCCCTCAATTTTGTCCGCTGTCATCAAGTTCTCTTGATTATGTCTTTAAGTGCCCAAAGAATTTTGACTGTCTGCGTCAAATTTCTCCAGTCACTGGTTTTTCTGTCTGTCCATTCTTTGCATTTTCCTCAGAAAGTACATTTCCACTGCCATTAGATTGTTTTCAGTTTGTCTGCTGATTGTCCACGTTTCACATCCATACAAAAGTAGAGGTTCTATGTAGAACTTCAAGACTCGTTTTCTCATTGCAATTGACAGGTGGAATTAGGCCTAGCATATTTCCTCTACAGTTTTAGATAGTTCTTTGCCTACAGACTCCAACCTAATGCCCAGGATGAATCCCTTTATAAAGCTAGCGATGTTCTAAGCTTTCTGTCATCACCACACACAATTCCCTCAGCTGGGTTGGGTGAGGTTATTTAGCCACTCTACTCTTGTGAAGCCAGCAGTCCTGGAGGACATACTCTATCATATATACGCCCTGTGTATCTGGGCATGTCTAACCAACTTTCATTATATTAACCAGATGGTCTGCAACTGCTTGTTCTTAGTTTAAAGATAGATACTTCAAATCTTGGTAATGAATAGCATGGTTTATGAAGTGACAGACCTTCATATCTTCTAGGTAATGTTATTGTGAGGTAGGGTGATCAGTATAATTCTGTGTCACCTTTCCTTTCCAGGTGGGGTCATCAAGGCAACGTGATTAAGCCATCTAGCTGCCACTCTGAAGGTCGTGGGTTAGTTTTCAGACTGTTGTTTGGACCTTGGTGTAATTTTTCAAGAGACCCCTGGGGGTCATCGCTGAAGTTAATGTTTTGTGCTATGCCCTGGGCAGGCGGCTTTCTGTTATGCAGCAAGAGACCAAGCCAGATGGGGTAAAACCCTGTGATCCTCTTGCTCTTAATCATTATCTTTTCAGAGGAGTCTCTGTCAGCCATTTATTATTGTACATGCTGTCCTCAGGTTCTACGACATCCAGATCACATTCCCGGTAAAGGAGTTTTGATGTGGGCACACCATGAGAAGCTAGTGATAATTGACCAACAGATAGCTTTTGCTGGAGGACTGGACTTGTGTTATGGCAGATGGGATGATGAACTTCATAAGTAAGGGCTGCTTATTTATGGCAAAGAATAGCGGAGGTTAAGATCTTTAACTTGTAAAGGTTAAAATTGTCTTGATCTTTAGATGTTGAATATTGTCTTCTTCTAATGTTTTGCTGACTGGCATGGGTGATCATGTCTATTCAGTGATCACTATTAAGTGCTATTTGTCAAGTTTTATGCTAATATCTTTCTATGACATGATGCAGAATTGTCTAATACCACCACCCATTAATCCTACCAGCTGTTACAGTATATTTCATTGTTTCTGTTGTGGCATGCCTATAGAGTGTTCAGTGTTTCTTTCTGATATGTGATGAGTTTACTTGATGTCTTAAAAATATCTTCATTACTCACTTTGGCCATCTATGTTAATTGTAACTTGTAATGAACTGTAGGGTTCATTAAAAGTTACATTTACCACAAATAGCCAAAGTGAGTAATGCAGATACTCCCAATTTTTGGTACACGATTGTTGTCTACTTTATTTTTCATTTACTGTTGCAAGGTATGGACCAGCTGCTTCTGTATGTTGTCACACCTATATAGTATATAGGAGCTGTGGTAGCATAGTGGTTAGATACTTGCTTGCCGACCCAGTGGTCAGGGGTTGAGATGTTTTAAATTGTTGTGGACTTTCAGGTCAACCCAATCTAAAACGAGTACCAGGAAATGTCCTGGGAAGTGAAGACAGTTGGAGTGATATTGACCTTATCACCCATCGAGTGCCAGTTGGTCTATAGAAATATAAATCAAACACCACATGCCCAGTGCACCTGAAGGCGTTGAATAGGTCATTTATTTATTTACTACTAGATGGTATAATGGGAATATGTCAAAATGATCACCAGGACTTATTAGGGCTTTTGAACTTAAATGCTGCAGAAAAGTTATTAGAATGCCATGGACCAAGAAGAAGAAAACTACTGATATTCTACCAAATTTGCCTCTCCACGGATCTCAGTTCTTAGTGTTCTGGACCAACCCTGCTGATGATATTTCTCCATGCCACTGTCTCAGCCCACCTAGCATTATCTCTCTCTGTCTGCCTCTGCATTTTTTTCCCACAGATCTCTCTAGCTGCCATATTTTCCAATGACTCGTCTCTTTACATGACCAAATAATGCTGTTTGTTTCATTCTTATGGTTGTATATAATGTACACTTTCATTGGCCTCTTCCAGGTAATTATTCTTAGTTACTCTGGCATTTCAAGTTGTTTGCAACTTTCACTTCAGGAACCACATCTCCATTACCTCCAATCCTTTCCTAATTCCTTCAGTCCACAATTACCAAAGGAAAATCATAATATTGGGTAACCTTTATGGAAATAAAGGTTTCCATTTAATATCAACATCTGTCACATATAATGACCCTGTAATTAATGTTTTTATAATATCATATATGTTTTTATAATATCATATATATTGTTGTATGCATACAGAGAGAATAACATGTTTCATGCATGCAGGGAGAATAACATATATTGTTGTATGCATACAGGGAGAATAACATATATTCTTGTATTCATAAAAGGACAATAACATTTATTATGCATATCCATACAAGGAGAATAACATATACTCCTGTATCCATACATGGATAATAAAATATTGTTATATGCATACACCGAGAAAAGCATATAATATTGTTTGCATGCAGGGAGAATAACATACATTATTGTATACTTACAGGATGACAGACTTGGGTTCAATCAGCTTGAAACCAAAAACAGCAATGAATTCATGTGAATCTGATGGCAACCTGCAACAAGAATATTCCAGCCATACTGAAATTTCCATGGTAAGAGTCAACATATAAAATTAAGTGCTGTTGTTTGTGGTGTTAACCCTTTACAGGGCAGACGCTTGTCCGTTTTGTAGCCCTGAACGGGCAAGATTTTTTCAGGTTCTGTAAAAATTTCGGGTCGCGTTAGTAAAAACATCACAAACAAGGTGTTAGTCAACCGATTTTAGTTAAATAAACAACACAATGAAGGGAAAAGCATGCAGAATATGTTACTCACGTGATTGTTGCCGGTAATCCATATATGAACACAAATATTTACGAAATATGGCATGTTGTTTGTGATTTTCCGTCATCTATACAGCAATTTACAAACACATTTTCAGAATCATAATCACTTTCTTTAAAGTCCGACTCACGACTGCTAATGCAAAGTAATGCTTTGCACTGATATCTAGCTCCAATTAATAATCAACTTCGTGCCCTTTAATGTCATTTACATTGAACAGAGCGAAATCTCGGCTATCACTTGAAGAATCGCCGAAATCCATTTTGAAAAACAGCGTAAAACTCCCAAAAACTATCAAAACAAGTCCGTAAAAGTCTGTTCAAAGTCATTGTAGCACGTTTACAAATGGCGGCCACGTTGTCATGCTATCGGCGAAAGTGAAAGTAGCCGACGGAAGTGTCGAAAAGCCGAGAGATCGCGTTTTTACAATGCGTAATAGTATCGGCCGGAATCGGACGCTACGCTCGTATTTAGAGATCGGCCGGTAATGGACGCTATGCCTTGTAAAGGGTTAATCCATAAATGTGTTGGTGTTTGTTCTTCTGTCTGTTGCCATGTTGATCTGTGTGCATTTATTTACTGGTTCATGTTTAGTCTTTATTTGTCTGTTGTTTTATTTTATTTAAAAGGTGTGTTTGTTACCCTGCCAGCATCTGTGGTTTAGGATTAATGAACATGTTTGACAATCCTGCAAACCGGTTTGGAAATCATCTGCAGGAGGTTTGGAAGCAAACCATCCTGTGATAATTTTTAACAATGGTATGAGCATCAGTCATTCAGAAAGCAATGGCAAACTACTGAACGTAAAATTGCCTAGTAAATCACAAATGTAGGTCCTTATTGGTGCTAGGTTTTGTACATTGTATTGAGACCCTCTTTGTGTGATCTATCGGAGTAGGCTGGAGCACGTATGGATTCATGTAATGGGATCATTTATAAAGCAAACCATGTGTCTACATTTGACTGATTGGTAATTATGTCTGTTAAGGAATACTTCCTTTCATATCAAAGTTGTGAGACTAGTTTTTGAACAGCCAGTAGAACATTGGAAGCCACAGTGGTGCAGTGACTAGCATGCTTGCCTGCCAGCCCGGTAGCCACGTGTTTGAATCCCCAAAGAGGAAGATTTTTCACATTGATCTGGGCTTCCAGGTCAATCCTGCCTATAAAGGGTACCAGGAGAGACTACAGGCAAGACATGATGCTTCTTCTATCCCATAACTTCAATAATGGGTACCAGGAGAGGCTACAGGCAAGACATGATGCTTCTTCTATCCTATAACTTCAATAATTGGTACCAAGAGGGGCTACAGGAAAGACATGATGCTTCTTCTATCTCATAACTTCAATAATGGGTACCAAGAGAGGCTACAGGCAAGACATGATGCTTCTTCTATCCTATAACTTCAATAATGGGTACCAAGAGAGGCTACAGGCAAGACATGATGCTTCTTCTATCCCATAACATCAATAATGGGTACCAAGAGAGGCTACAGGCAAGACATGATGCTTCTTCTATCCTATAACTTCAATAATGGGTACCAGGAGAGGCTACAGGCAAGACATGATGCTTCTTCTATCCCATCACTTCAATAATTGGTACCAGGCAAGGCTACAGGCAAGACATGATGCTTCTTCTATCCCATCACTTCAATAATTGGTACCAGGAGAGACTACAGGCAAGACATGATGCTTCTTCTATCCCATCACTTCAATAATGGGTACAGGAGAGACTACAGGCAAGACATGATGCTTCTTCTATCCCATAACTTCAATAATGGGTACCAAGAGAGGCTACAGGCAAGACATGATGCTTCTTCTATCCCATAACATCAATAATGGGTACCAAGAGAGGCTACAGGCAAGACATGATGCTTCTTCTATCCCATAACTTCAATAATGGGTACCAGGCAAGGCTACAGGCAAGACATGATGCTTCTTCTATCCCATAACTTCAATAATGGGTACCAAGAGAGGCTACAGGCAAGACATGATGCTTCTTCTATCCCATAACTTCAATAATGGGTATCCAGGCAGAGGCTACAGGCAAGACATGATGCTTCTTCTATCCCATGACTTCAATAATGGGTACTAGGAGAGGCTACAGGCAAGACATGATGCTTCTTCTATCCCATAACTTCAATAATGGGTACTAGGAGAAGCTACAGGCAAGACATGATGCTTCTTCTATCCCATAACTTCAATAATGGGTACCAAGAGAGGCTACAGGCAAGACATGATGCTTCTTCTATCCCATAACTTCAATAATGGGTACCAAGAGAGGCTACAGGCAAGACATGATGCTTCTTCTATCCCATAACTTCAATAATGGGTACCAAGAGAGGCTACAGGCAAGACATGATGCTTCTTCTATCCCATAACTTCAATAATGGGTACCAAGAGAGGCTACAGGCAAGACATGATGCTTCTTCTATCCCATAACTTCAATAATGGGTACTAGGAGAGGCTACAGGCAAGACATGATGCTTCTTCTATCCCATAACTTCAATAATGGGTACCAGGAGAGGCTATAGGCAAGACATGATGCTTCTTCTATCCCATAACTTCAATAATGCGTACCAAGAGAGGCTACAGGCAAGACATGATGCTTCTTCTATCCCATAACTTCAATAATGGGTATCAAGAGAGGCTACAGGCAAGACATGATGCTTCTTCTATCCCATAACATCAATAATGGGTACCAAGAGAGGCTACAGGCAAGACATGATGCTTCTTCTATCCCATAACTTCAATAATGGGTACCAAGAGAGGCTACAGGCAAGACATGATGCTTCTTCTATCCCATAACATCAATAATGGGTACCAAGAGAGGCTACAGGCAAGACATGATGCTTCTTCTATCCCATAACATCAATAATGGGTACCAAGAGAGGCTACAGGCAAGACATGATGCTTCTTCTATCCCATAACATCAATAATGGGTACCAGGAGAGGCTACAAGCAAGACATGATGTTCTTCTATCCCATAACTTCAATAATGGGTACCAAGAGAGGCTACAGGCAAGACATGATGCTTCTTCTATCCCATAACTTCAATAATGGGTACCAAGAGAGGCTACAGGCAAGACATGATGCTTCTTCTATCTCATAACTTCAATAATGGGTACCAGGAGAGGCTACAGGCAAGACATGATGCTTCTTCTATCTCATAACATCAATAATGGGTACCAAGAGAGGCTACAGGCAAGACATGATGCTTCTTCTATCCCATAACATCAATAATGGGTACCAAGAGAGGCTGCAGGCAAGACATGATGCTTCTTCTATCCCATAACTTCAATAATGGGTACCAAGAGAGGCTACAGGCAAGACATGATGCTTCTTCTATCCAATAACTTCAATAATGGGTACCAGGAGAGGCTACAGGCAAGACATGATGCTTCTTCTATCCCATAACTTCAATAATGGGTACCAAGAGAGGCTACAGGCAAGACATGATGCTTCTTCTATCCCATAACTTCAATAATGGGTACCAAGAGAGGCTACAGGCAAGACATGATGCTTCTTCTATCCCATAACTTCAATAATGGGTACCAAGAGAGGCTACAGGCAAGACATGATGCTTCTTCTATCCCATAACTTCAATAATGGGTATCAAGAGAGGCTACAGGCAAGACATGATGCTTCTTCTATCCCATAACTTCAATAATGGGTACCAAGAGAGGCTACAGGCAAGACATGATGCTTCTTCTATCCCATAACTTCAATAATGGGTACCAGGAGAGGCTATAGGCAAGACATGATGCTTCTTCTATCCCATAACTTCAATAATGGGTACCAAGAGAGGCTACAGGCAAGACATGATGCTTCTTCTATCCCATAACTTCAATAATGGGTACCAAGAGAGGCTACAGGCAAGACATGATGCTTCTTCTATCTCATAACTTCAATAATGGGTACCAGGAGAGGCTACAGGCAAGACATGATGCTTCTTCTATCCCATAACATCAATAATGGGTACCAAGAGAGGCTACAGGCAAGACATGATGCTTCTTCTATCCCATAACTTCAATAATGGGTACCAGGCAAGGCTACAGGCAAGACATGATGCTTCTTCTATCCCATAACTTCAATAATGGGTACCAAGAGAGGCTACAGGCAAGACATGATGATTCTTCTATCCCATAACTTCAATAATGGGTATCAGGCAAGGCTACAGGCAAGACATGATGCTTCTTCTATCCCATGACTTCAATAATGGGTACTAGGAGAGGCTACAGGCAAGACATGATGCTTCTTCTATCCCATAACATCAATAATGGGTACCAGGAGAGGCTATAGGCAAGACATGATGTTCTTCTATCCCATAACTTCAACTGTGGCTTCTCAGGATGCTATGATCAATGAGCTTTTAGTCAAGTTTTTTTTTAAACTTTTCCCTACGCTCAGCGTTACATGTATGTAATAACGAAGCTTAATTACGTCTTCTACATGTCTTCTTCTGTTTCCTCTTCTTCTTCATTTTTCTTTTTAGGAGAACTGACTCCTTGCTGTCTTGATAGATGATAGTTTGTAAAATGGAGTTATATCTCTTCATAGCACAAAGCCTAGACAGAATTTAGATACCATGTATTGCCCACGCGTCATTATCCCACTCTCTAGTTTACTCTAGAGGAAAGTTAACAGCAATACATCTGGAACAAGACAAGCTACAGAAGCTGCCGGATCAACAAAGTAATGTTTTAACTGTCTGCCTGTCAGAGTTTAATCCTAAATCAGTTGCCGACCAAGGCTTAGGGTCTAGTCTGCCCTGCCATGACATTTAGTGTTTAAGGTGCATTTCCTTGCACCAGGATAAGGCTTGTACTCTTCCATCTGTATTCCTCTGCCTGAAGCCATTGGCACAATTGGGGGGGGGGGGGGGGGTGTCAGGTTTGGTGAGCACCACCCAACATTCAGTGCCAACAGAAAGCAGGCATACCGTCCACAGTCATACGGTGGCTGAGTCATATCTGACTAAGACTTGACTATGCCTCCATTACATAGATTATGATCAAACCATAACATCATAATCCTGCTGAGTGTAAAAATTATTTACATTTCAGTAGAAATGCTCTTCTGCTTCTTGTTTCCCATATCAAAAGTACTATGTCACACCTAGTTATGCATCCCTCCAACTCAGAGATCTGACTTGTGCATTCATGTGTGCCAGATTTTCTTCCTCTTAACAGATTCCATTTCCTCTTAACAGATTCCATTTCCTCTTAACAGATTCCATCGAAGGTCATAGCCTCTATCTGGTTGGTTTGGTTTAGTTGGCGGATCAACATCACGGCACACAGGTGTAACCCATAAGTGCTCCGTTCTACTCCTAACTCAAGCCTGAGTCCGGAGAATCTCAGCTTAGTGCACGAACTCTGTAGCACCAGTGAGGATCCTGAAATACTTTGCATAGATTTTTAACTCAAAATTTTGTCCAGGCAGTGCCGTTAGTCTACTCTTTTTCCGATTTCCAACGGATTGCATCTGCAGCAAAGAACCTCAAGAATGGAACGCTGAAGAAGAAGAAGAAGAAGGGATTTTTTACATGTGCACACACACGGACGTCCTATCTCACTATCCAGAGACTAGGGGAAATTTTGTTATTAGAAGTCCTCACCGGGCTTGAATCTGGGACCTCCAGCACTCGAGGCGAACACCATACCTCGAGACCATTCAGGCCCCCACCCCACCCCCACCCCTTCAGCCTCTATCTGTTTGTAAATACAGTAAAAGAACCTTTGACCTGCCAGCACAATATTTGTATAGTCCAGTTGGCACTTGATGGGTCATGTGGTCAGTATTACAGCGGCCCCTTTGCTTCCCACAACATTTCCTGGGACCTGTTTCAATCTGATTGGCCTAAGAGTCCAGGTCAATATTTAACCATTCATCTTGATGGGTATTCAAACACCTGAGAACCGGGCCAGCAGGTAAGCATCTATCTGCTTGTGGGTAAGTTCTTTCCCTACAAATTTTCCAGGATGGTGGACTTATGTTTAGTTCTTTGTGATTTCCAATTGCATCAGGAATTTTAATGTCCGCAAGTTGCATACAAAACCTCATGTTTTTCACCCTCATCCATGAAGGCTATGTTTCCATTAAGACTACCTAACCTAAGTGATCATTAGAAATCTGTGGGTTTTTTTTTCTAAAATACCCAACCCTGTACCAGGAGTAACCCAAGTAACTTCTGAGCCTAAACACGGAAACCTCCCAGACAAGAATCCCCCAAGTAGGCATGTATTATTTGGCACTGAAGCCATGAACACGTAGCATTTCCTGTGTAGGATGCAACTCTCATCACAGCCTGCCAAATAGTGTCTTGATTCTTTGCCAGTTATGCTCCCTCATGCCCAAGATGTCTGCCTTGTCCAGTGTCTATATTCATGCTGGTAAACTCTTGTCCTCGTCTCTGCTGTTTCCAAGCCACTGTGAAATTTAATACGGCCAACATATTTCAGTTTCTGAGGCAGGATGTTATTGATGAGTCAGTTTTGTTTTGATGTTCTAGTCTTGTAGAATGTCACGGTATTTCTTCCTATTGGTCTATGATATTCTAAGATTCTTCTTCTTCTTCTTCTTCTTCTTCTTCTTCTTCTTCTTCTTCTTCTTCTTCTTCTTCTTCTTCTTCTTCTTCTTCTTCTTCTTCTTCTTCTTCTTCTTCTTCTTCTTCTTCTTCTTCTTCTTCTGCGTTCATCCAGAGAGTTTTTTCAGACGTGATTGCGTTGTGCCTGTTTACTGCATTCTTGTGCCATTAGGCCGACACATCCGACTTCTGTGGGCATTTGTTGACCGGGTTAACCTTCCCGGATATTCTAAGATTCTATTCTATTCTTTTCTGTAAGCAGTTAAATTCAAAAATATAAATTTCCTTCTTTAGTGATTGTGAAATGGCTCACGACTTGCATCAATATGCTGCCACAGGAAAGATGCATGTTCTAACAAATTTACTTTCACATGTGTACTGGTGTTGCATCATATGTTCTTAATACTTTAGCATGGCTATGTACTTTAGCATGGCTATGACCAGCCTATGTCGACTTCTTTTGAACAGTTTCCATTGAACTCCTGTATATTTCCTGGTTTTTAATGTGCTTTATTTCTACATTTGTTTCCAAGGTGACAGAAGATAACCTGAGTGATGCTGAAACAGGTCCCTGGCTGGTTGTAACTCCAGCCAGTCCATTTTCTGGAAATGAAAGTACAACAAAACCTGATTTCAATAAAACAAGTGAAGCTGCTTCCAATAGCATACAACATTCTGTAAATGATGATCATAACACAGAAAGAACTTCTAAGTCAGCAAATTCTGATTTAGGCTTCAATGCTGAGGAAAGTGTTCCCTTTGTACGACATCAGTTTGGTTCAAACAAGTCCACCTCCAGTGCAGGGTCTACCAGCTCAACCTCACAGCTCTTGGTATTACAGAATAACATGCAGGATAAACAACAGCGGCAGCAAACTTCAGAACATTCCAGCTCTAGTCATCCCATTGATGCTAATGTTGTAGTGACAATCACAAGTCCAAGTATTGATGCTGAGGACAGTGATGATAAAACTTACAGAGTTGAAGATTCTGTTGACTCCGCAGGAAATATTGACAGTATTAAAGCTAAAAGACATTCTGTGCCTGCTCATGTGAAGTCCAGTACCAATTCACATTCATCTCCAGTTGGCAGAAAATATTTGGTAAGGCAACCATCGACCATTGTGGATACTGAGGGCTTCAGTGATACAGTTCTTGGAGAGATAAATCAGTCAATGACACCATTTAAAGACATCCACAATGACAGTTATTTTAGAATTGAACATGAAGCAGTTGATTTAGATGATGTCTCATTCCATCATCTGAACCATGGCTTTACTGACACACTGGACACTGAAATAGTGACTTCTATGTTCGCAGATAATGCTCCAAGAGGTTCACGGGGAAGTACCCCATCACATTCTCCTTCTTCCAAGAGAAAGGAATCTGAGGTTAGCAGAAAAAGCAGTGCTGCAGATAAAATTAGATCATCCCATCTGTGGAGTCGACGGTCAAAGAACAAAACCTTGGAGCTTATTATACCAAATAAAAATGGTGTCCTTCAGAGGACAGATGAAAGCTCAGGAGAAACTATATCTCATCTGGCAATTGATAAAAGGCCATCTAAGAAGTCGAAAAAGAATCGCAGGTCATCATCGGCCGTCAAGAAAGCCAAGGATAAATTGGATGCGACAGATAATGGAAGTAATCATCACAGAAACAGTGATTCTTCAGCAGCTTCGGGAGCTTCAGATGTGGATGTGAAAAACACTGAGACAGCTGCACCGGACTCAGATGTGCAGAGTGGAATAGTAGATGCCAAAGACTCAAACTCTTTAGCTGCAGGAGGATCACATCGTCAGTTTAGTTTTTCAGGTGCTGCCAATGCCATGAATGCTTTCAGAAAAATGATGCACCGCAAAGAGCCAATTGAAACGGAAGAGGAGGAACACAATGTGTCTCCCTTTACTAGAGAAGGGGAGTCGGTCAGTGCTGCACGACGCCGCTGGAAAATGATCTTTAATGTGACAAAGTTTGAAACTATTGTGCGGACACCACAAGTACCTGAAGTCGTGGATGAGAGTTTGTTTTACAACCAAAACATCAAACATCCAAAGACAAGACATCGCCTGGTGAGTTTTATCATATTTGTTATATTATCTGTTATACAAGACATACTGTTTATGCTATATTATTCTTTTACTCTCACTCTTTGTTAACTGTTTTATACAGGGTGTTTGTAAAGTCTCACTACACTTTGTCTGTAGAACAAATTTGAAACATAAGTACATGACGTCATCAAAAAATTTGCTCCACTGTCCATCGTAAAGCAATATGCAGCGAATGGCTGTCATCTGCTGGAGTAATTCTTTGCACTCCAAACAGAATGGTGTTATCAACGGAATAAATAATTTTGTTTTGGTTGAACAAGTGTTTTGAATTGGCAGTCAATGCACACGGAAATAACAACAGACACGTTGCAGAGGTATTTTACAATATAATGTGATTTACAATATATGTTTACAATCATGTCTTGAATCCCGTGGTGGGCTTTTCCAACACCTGTTATAATGAATACTTCATTGGTACTTTTCAGCTTCCCCAAAACAGCGTTAGATCATAGCAGTGACTATTGTAACTAATGAATTTTAAGCACATTTGTTGATGACTTCTTATACCTCGTGTGTCAAATTTGACCTACATACAAAGTGTAGTGAGACTTTACAAACACCCAGTAGTATGTTCTTCTTTTACTTTCATTACTGTTTAACTGTATTCACATGTTTCTGTATTCATGATAATCATGTGCCATGCTGACAGGTGTGGTTGGTCATGGTTCACCATTGCACACGATCATAAGTCTTGGATCAGATCTGTGTTCTTGTTCTGATTATGCTTTATTACTTTGTCTTCCCCTGGCTCCTCACCCATCAAGTTTGTCAGTTATCACTAAGTTTCCAAGTTTATTTCTGCTCGTTTTTTAAAATTTTATTTTGTTCGCTCGCTTTGAAATCAAGCATAGTGCCATACCATAAGTCCCTCTCCTTTCTGCTTTGCCATGTATATTATTAATGAACTCAACAGTAGGCATCAGGCTCACTATAACGAATTGAAGTCAACGGAACCAACGGTGAACTTGAAAATATAAAGCAACGTCTGAGTTCACAAAGCGAACACACACTGCTTTAATCCGGCAGCTGACATAGTTACAATAAACATCTTCTACTGTACTCCTAGAAGATCTGTTGTTGCCAGGGCGGCATCTAAGATATATATGTACACTAAGATGAATTATTCAAACCTGTCACAAGTTCATCCTTTGTCGTTACTCTTCGATACTTCTCCTTCTTTCGTTCAGACCGGCTGTCCTTGCTGTCATATTCATCCGCTCCTGTCGTTCTTGAATCCATGGCGTTCCTAATCTTCAGTGATATGTTTCTAGCTGTTATTAACTTGATAGCCACTTCTATATTGCCAACCATTCAATAGCCACACCAATTTGTTCAAGAATTCCAAAGCACGACCTTTCATCTTGATAACCCCACAACGTATGTTTTTGTTGTCAAGATTGCGTCGGTGTGACTTTTCCCGTTGTCAACTTGCGTCCCTTGGTTTTCTCTGCACTTTTGTCTTCTAGACTTCTTCACATCCTTTCTATGATGTAATCTTCACATCCTTTCTATGACATAATCTTCACATCCTTTCTATGATGTAATTTTCACATCCTTTCTATGACATAATCTTCACATCCTTTCTATGACGTAATCTTCACATCCTTTCTATGACGTAATCTTCACATCCTTTCTATGACGTAATCTTCACATCCTTTCTATGACGTAATCTTCACATCCTTTCTATGACATAATCTTCACATCCTTTCTATGACGTAATCTTCACATCCTTTCTATGAAGTAATCTTCACATCCTTTCTATGACGTAATCTTCACATCCTTTCTATGACGTAATCTTCACATCCTTTCTATGACGTAATCTTCACATCCTTTCTATGACGTAATCTTCACATCCTTTCTATGACGTAATCTTCACATCCTTTCTATGACGTAATCTTCACATCCTTTCTATGACGTAATCTTCACATCCTTTCTATGACGTAATCTTCACATCCTTTCTATGACGTAATCTTCACATCCTTTCTATGACGTAATCCGGGCACCTGCTCTGTGGCACATAGTTCATACACGAGCTACTACTTCTAGTTGACTGGACTGATTTGTGCATGTGTATTAGCTTTCTCTGTTACCAGTGTCCCTTGCCATCATGCGAGTTCCACTCTGAATTCAGAGGAATTTGTAATTTGCGTCTTCAAGTCAAGGATGAGAAGTCAACATTATAGTGCAGCTGACTCGTGTAGGGGTTGAACCGCTACCTCAGTATCAGCACACCAGATGTTTAAGAATGAGCGCCTCTTATCCATTCAGCCATGCTGACCTCCATTTCTGCTCTTAACACACACAAGAACAAATCTAGACTGTATGTGTCTAATTTCTGTAACCAGTTTGTGGTTTTCATTTATTTCTTGAAGAACTGTCTCATTTGTTTTTCTGTCCATCCATGTTATTCTTTGCATTTTCCTCAGGAACCACATATTTCCTTGCCATTGTATGTTTCTCAACTTGTCTATTTATTGCCCATATTTTACATGCTTTTAACAGTATAGGTTCTATATAGCACTTTAACACTCTTGTCCTTACTTCTATTGACAGGTTTTGTTCTTATTGATGAGCATATTTTCTGACCTGCAAAAGACTACTTTTACCATGGTGATTCTTATTGTAATCTCTACAAGACAGCTGTATGATGCTATCTTTTGTGAATGCTATTCTATGTGCATTAAAAGAACAACTACACCACACAGGCATATAAGGACAAGGAGGTTCAGGCACTCACAGAGTTGAAGAGAATTACTGAGAATAGAGAACTGTAAGGTGACATGATGAGATGACTTCAACACCAGTTGTCAGACTTACTAACCTTATGATAGTATTATTAGTGAAACTCCATGGCAAACCTCTGGATATTAACATAATACAAGCATAAGCGCCAACAACAGACTGTAAAGAAGAAGATATTGATATCTTGATAATGAATTAGACATGGCTGTGGACCACTGTAAACATTTTGAAATGACTGTCATACTTGGTGATTTCAATGCCAAAGTAGGCAACGAAAAAGTGAGTGGTGTGACTGTTGGCTATGACCCAGATGATAGGAATGAGAGAGGTGACAGAATAATTGTATGGGCAGAATACCGCAAAATGGTAATAGGTAACAACTGGTTCAAACACCATCCTCGGTGATTATATACATGGAAAAGCCTTTTAGATAATATTCACAATCAAATTGACTACATACTGATTCCAGGGAGATTCAGAAACTTATCACAAACATCAGACAGAAGCAGCCTTCATGTTTTGGCGACATTGTGAGAAGAAAAGAACTGGAGCATGTTGTGACAACCAGAAAGATTTGTGGAAAGAGAGATAGAGGAAGACAGCGTGAGAAAATGTGTGTATATATGAAATCCTAGTACTTTTCTATGGAATCACACTGCTGTGACATAGCATAAATGAGATCCTAGTACATCTCTATGGAATCACAATGCTGTGACATAGTATAAATGAGATCCTAGTACATCTTTATGGCATCACACTGCTGTGACATAGTATAAATGAGATCCTAGTACATCTTTATGGCATCACACTGCTGTGACATAGTATAAATGAGATCCTAGTACATCTCTATGGAATCACAATGCTGTGACATAGTATAAATGAGATCCTAGTACATCTCTATGGAATCACAATGCTGTGACATAGTATAAATGAGATCCTAGTACATCTCTATGGCAACACACTGCTGTGACATTGTATAAATGAGATCCTAGTACATCTCTATGGCATCACACTGCTGTGACATAGTATAAATGAGATCCTAGTACATCTCTATGGCATCACACTGCTGTGACATAGTATAAATGAGATCCTAGTACATCTCTATGGCATCACACTGCTGTGACATAGTGTAAATGAGATCCTAGTACATCTCTATGGCATCACACTGCTGTGACATAGTATAAATGAGATCCTAGTACATCTCTATGGCACCACACTGCTGTGACATAGTATAAATGAGATCCTAGTACATCTCTGTGGCATCACACTGCTGTGATATAGTATAAATGAGATCCTAGTACATCTCTATGGCATCACACTGCTGTGACATAGTATAAATGAGATCCTAGTACATCTCTATGGCATCACACTGCTGTGACATAGTATAAATGAGATCCAAGTACATCTCTATGACATCACACAGCTGTGATATAGTATAAATGAGATCCTAGTACATCTCTATGACATCACACTGCTGTGACATAGTATAAATGAGATCCTAGTACATCTCTATGGCATCACACTGCTGTGATATAGTATAAATGAGATCCTAGTACATCTCTATGGCATCACACTGCTGTGACATAGTATAAATGAGATCCTAGTACATCTCTATGGCATCACACTGCTGTGACATAGTATAAATGAGATCCTAGTACATCTCTATGGCATCACATTTACTACTCTGGCGTTGCATTTTTTCTAATGATGTTGCTCAAGTGATATGGTTTGTGTTAGATATGTATTGTGTGTCTAGTCACAGACAGTCACCACAGATCTGTTGTAAATCAATGTCACATTTGTTATTTTTCTGTCACTGTGGCCACTAGTGAAGATATCATCCAAAAAAGAAGTGCATATCTGTTACAGAAGCCAACAATACTTACTTTTCTTCGGGAGTCTCTGTGGTGAAGTGGTTAGGCCGCCTACCTCAGCTCCAAAAGTTATGGGTTTGATTCCGGCCTACGTTGTTTCATTTATGAGTGCAATTTTCTCTGAGAATCCTGGGGGTTGTCGCTGGGGCTACCTAGTTTGTGCTTTGTGCGGCGCTGTCTGCAGGCCACCCTGAGGAAACAGACGTATCCATATGGGATAAAACCTGGTACAGTGAAGTCAATTCTCTAATCTGCTTTTACTTTTCTTCTTCTCTTCTGCCCTTTATTCCCTGTGGTAGTATAGGCGCTCAACCAACTGAACATCAAGCCATCCTGTCTGTTGTTGTTTCCTGCAGCTCACCCGCTCTACTTATCATATTATTCATTTTTGTCTCTTCTGCAAGTGTTTCATTGACCAGTAGATGGCATTACCTTCAAGCCACTTCCCCTATTTAATTGGTCAATAGATGACAGCAACTTGAAACAAATTCTGAGACTGATTTTCATGCCATCCATCCTCAGATGAAAACGTTCAGGGAAGGGGTGGACAAGCTGTCCAGACATGGAAGTCACAGAGACAGTATGGAATTTGACCTCAAGGTGGGCAAAAACATATTGTCAGTGCCATCTGGTATGTACCATACAGAAAGTGAGGAGAATATCCTGGAGAGAGGCTTACTAGGGTCAACCAAATTGTGGATTGGCAAGGATTATGTGAACTTTATTTACAAAGACTTTGTGAACTTGGACCAGCCGTTTGAAGGTTTGCTTTTTGTGTTTGGTGTTTATTTTATGGATATTGATCATAACATTTAGATTTTTAAAATTTTCATTAATTATTTGTTACATTGAAATCATTATTTTCACTTCTGGCATATTGCTTGTGAACAGATAATTGTGACAGCTGCTTTTGTGTTGACTTCTGGACTATATATCAACATTGTCCACATTATTCATACTCATTAACTTCAAATTTTATGATTTAGTGCTAAGTATAGCTTTTCCACGTTTCTTGGTTTCATTTATCATTACATTATGCTGCTCTTTTTTTTTTTTAGTGAATGCCATATATCATCATCATCATCATCATCATCATCATCATCATCATCATCATCATCATCTTCCACTTCTGCCGTCAAACGTCGTGGGGAGGAATAATTTGCGTTCCAGCACCTGGTGGACGGCACTGGATAGTGTCATTCCGTGTGGTTGTACAATGTCTCTGATGTCGTCAATCCATTTTCTTCTTGGACGTCCTCGTGGTCTCGTCGCAGATGATCTTTGATGTAAGGCCAGTGATGGTAGTTGCTGATGTTGCATTCTAACGACATGGCCAAACCACTTGATCTTCTGTCTTTCAATAAATGTGGCACAAGGTGTTGATCCAACAGTCTGTCTGATATATATCTATCCCAAAATGTAGCTTTACATTATTATTTATGCTGCCAATTCTTAGTTCATTTCCATAATAGTGATGTTACATACAGATCTGCAGTTAGATTTAATGAACCTATAGGTAATACCACTGCATTGATGTGCAAATATTTTCACTCACTCATGATCAAGTATTTCAGAACTTGGGCTGTTCATAAAGCGTCCTGATCATTCCATCCCCTAGTTGTGTGTTTTATGCCATTCTCTTTAATTCCATGAACATCTGCATTTACTGATCTAGGAATGCCTGTTGTATGTTTTTCTGGAGTTGGCGTAGCTGAGATATTTACTGCGCTTAAACTTTCTCTTCTGACTGTTTAATGGGTTCTGTCCACACGCTGGTCACTTAGACATAAATGTTGACTTCTCTCATACATATAATGTAAGTTACAAGTACTTCACAAGCTGCATAGGGTGCTCCTGATGGTGGGGGTCACTATTTATAGGGAATTGCAAGTACTTCACAAGCTGCAGAAGGTGCTCCTGATGGTGGGGGACACTGTTTATAGGGAATTACAAGTACTTCACAAGCTGCAGAAGGTGCTCTTGATGGTGGGGGGACACTATTTATAGGGAAAACTAACCCTCATACAAAATCAGTCCAGTGCAGTGCACTCACTCTAATAGTAACAACTACTACTAGTAGTGGCAGCAGTGTATGGACTCCACAAGAGTTCAAAGTATTTCAGTATTATGTTGTTTAGTATCCTCTTTTCAATAATTAATCATATATTATCTCCCATTTTATAATAAACTACTACTACTATATAAACAAACTGTCATAAAAGCCACCACTAAGACAGACAGCAGTTATATATATATATATATATCTATATATATAAAACACAGTGTATGTATTTCCGTCCGTTCTTTATGCGTTCGCAAACGGTCCATCCGATTGAGATGAAATTTTCTACACGTTTTCCTTTCATTCCTGTGCAACTTTCTGTCATAGTTTTTTAGTTTTTTTTCCGGCTACTTACTTACTAAATGTAATATTTCATTTTTCATTATATATTTTTATATAGCAAGGGGCATAACTTTTAATAACATTTCTATATAATTTATAGTCATATTGTTGCATCGCTTTCAAAGATTTATAAACTCTTTGTCTATAGTTATTTTTGGGCATATGAGTTATAATAAATAATGATATAATCTTTAAGGCATTTTCAAAGTTTTCATAAAAATAATGCATAACATTGTAACTCATCATTTTATGCTTAAAGAAGTTATCTACAGTCATGTAGGTGATTAAAAACAGTTTTCATTAAAAATAATGGATGGTGTGTGGAAGGACATTCTTTTAAGTTACTGTGTGAATTTAATGAGACGCTCCCCGCCAGGAGCTGGGCGAAGCCACGCCGGGTCAGATAGATAGACAGACAGACAGACAGATAGTCGGGAAAGGGAGCTTATATGACTACTTATATGAATTAAATGAGATGCTCCCCACCAGGGACTGGGTGAAGCCGGGCCGGCTCAGACAGACAGACAGACAGACAGACAGACAGACTGACTGATAAATAGATAGATCCCCTCCAGGGACTGGGCGAAGCCGGGCCGGGTCAGCTAGTATATATATATATATAACTGCTGTCTGTCTTAGTGGTGGCTTTTATGACAGTTTGTTTTCCACCATTACTTTGGATGGAATTGAGTAACATTGTAAGAAAATTATAACAGGTGATTTACCTGTGATTAAAGCTTTCTTTATTAGTGGATTTCAAGGTTGTTTTCTTTTTTGGACTGTTTTAGATTTTATTGACAGAACAAAATTTCCCAGAATGCCTTGGCATGACATTGGATGTGTTTTGTATGGAAAGTCAGCTAGAGACCTGGCAAGACATTTTATAGGTCGCTGGAATTTCACAAAGGTAAGTCTGGGGTCAAGTACAGAGTATTTTCTTTCTGTCTAGTTTGTTAGATCTACAACCAGTTGTCCTGAATTATGTTACAGAGCGGTGTTGCTGAGAGGTTACACTGTCTGCCTTTGGCTCCAAATCTACTGGGTTTGATTCCCAGCACATGGCAGGACACTTTTACCAGAAACATTGGTTTCTAATCATGGTACACGTCTCCCTGATCTCTTTGGTAATGATATGTTATACCTAGCCTTCTAAGATAAGGACAAAAAAATTGAAGTTGCGCACATTAAAAATGCCACAGCAGTTGGAAATCATAAAGAGTAGGTTGCAAAGAAGCTGCCTTGGCAAAATTGTTCATAAACAACACCTGCCCGTGGGTGGATGGAGCATGCTACTTTGGATGGAATCTCTTTAGAGGAAGCTGGTATCTGTCAAGAGGTATTCATCTTACACAAATACATGCTGAACTCTGACACCCCTGGACTCCCAGGTCAATCCAGCTTAAATTTGGCACCAGGAAATCTCTTGGGAAGTGAAAGTGCAACATGTTGGCATGGAGCCTGTTGACAGTGAAACAGCTGAAACCTATGGAGGAAACATGACCCATCTGGGTCTGATCCCAGACAGTCTTTCTCTCTCTCTCTCTCTCTCTCTCTCTCTCTCTCTCTCTTCTCTCTCTCTCTCTCTCTCTCTCTCTCTCTCTCTCTCTCTCTCTCTCTCTCTCTCTCTCTCTCTCTCTCTCTGTGTGTGTGTGTGTGTGAGAGAGAGAGAGAGAGAGTGTGAGTGAGAGAGAAAGAGAGAATTGAATCATAACCTGGTTGCTGCAGATAGTCCAAGGTTGCATGATCTAGTGGATAGTAACCTATTGGGAGTAACCTTAAAAGGTTTTCTCTATTTGAATCTTGGAATGTAAATGAACAAAATTAGGAAGAACTTGGAGGCAACAAAGATGTAGTTCCTGAGATAAATTTTGCAAATTCCTTGGACTGCCACAGTATCTAATGATAATTGCCTAAAATAGGTAAATTAAACTAGAACATTATTTACAACAATAAGAAAGAGACAAACGGCTTTCTTTGGTCGTGTGATGAGAAGAGAGGCATTGGAGAACATTGTGATGATTGGAAAGATCAAGGGGAAGAGAAACAGAGGCCAAACAAGAGAAATGATGCTGGATGGATTGAAATGGTGACATGGAGGAATATTATCAGCAGAGTTAACCCAGAACACCAAATACCGAGATCTGTGGAGAGACATAAAGGCCTATGCCAGCCATCATGGCACTTAATGATGATGATGATGACAAGCTTAATCACAGTGTAAATCATGTTCAATCCCCTCCTCATTAGACAGACAAGTTTCTGCTTCCAGGATGTACTACTTTGAGGTGAAGATAGACTTTGATCAGCACTTGACCCTATGTGTCAGTATCTTTGAACCCCATCAAGGTTTTTGGTAAAGAACCACCACTGTCATTTCTTAACATCGCAACCTCCTCAGTTTACCATTTTTCTGTGGCTAACCTGGCTTTCACCTTCCTTCTGACGAATTGAAGTTATAAGAAATGTTGAGAACTGTTCAGTCTTCAGGAGTTATAATACAACATATGTTGTTAACAGGACTTCTCATGTATTATCTCTTTGATCATCATCATCATCATCATCTTCCACTTCTGCCGTCAAGCGTCGTGGGGAGGAATAATTTGCGTTCCCCCAGCCGGGGCCCGGGTTTTAAACCAGGCCCCCCTTTGGGGGGTTTTAAAATGTCATTCCGGGGGTGGTGTCAATTTTTTTCTAATCTTTACATGTCGTCAATC
>JACEFZ010011817.1:52500-64508 GCA_014155875.1 Cepaea nemoralis | reverse complement strand
TGGAAAGGGGCATATGGTAACACTGGTAGAAAGGGACATATGGTAACACTGGTGGAAAGGGGCATATGGTAACACTGGTGGAAACGGACATATGGTAACACTGGTAGAAAGGGGCATATGGTAACACTGGTGGAAAGGGGCATATGGTAACACTGGTAGAAAGGGGCGTATGGTAACACTGGTGGAAAGGGGCATATGGTAACACTGGTAGAAAGGGGCATATGGTAACACTGGTAGAAAGGGACATATGGTAACACTGGTAGAAACGGACATATGGTAACGGTAATACTGATAGAAAGGGACATATGGTAACACTGGTGGAAAGGGGCATATGGTAACACTGGTGGAAAGGGGCATATGGTAACGGTAATACTGATAGAAAGGGGCATATGGTAACACTGGTAGAAAGGGGCATATGGTAACACTGGTAGAAACGGACATATGGTAACACTGGTAGAAAGGGACATATGGTAACACTGGTAGAAACGGACATATGGTAACACTGGTGGAAAGGGGCATATGGTAACGGTAATACTGATAGAAAGGGGCATATGGTAACACTGGTAGAAACGGACATATGGTAACACTGGTAGAAACGGAGATATGGTAACACTGGTGGAAAGGGGCATATGGTAACGGTAATACTGATAGAAAGGGGCATATGGTAACACTGGTAGAAAGGGGCATATGGTAACACTGGTAGAAAGGGGCATATGGTAACACTGGTAGAAACGGACATATGGTAACACTGGTAGAAACGGACATATGGTAACACTGGTGGAAAGGGGCATATGGTAACACTGGTAGAAACGGACATATGGTAACACTGGTAGAAAGGGGCATATGGTAACACTGGTAGAAACGGACATATGGTAACACTGGTAGAAAGGGGCATATGGTAACACTGGTAGAAAGGGGCATATGGTAACACTGGTAGAAAGGGGCATATGGTAACACAGGTAGAAAGGGGCATATGGTAACGGTAATACTGATAGAAAGGGGCATATGGTAACACTGGTAGAAAGGGGCATATGGTAACACTGGTGGAAAGGGGCATATGGTAACACTGGTAGAAAGGGGCATATGGTAACACTGGTAGAAAGGGGCATATGGTAACACAGGTAGAAAGGGGCATATGGTAACACTGGTGGAAAGGGGCATATGGTAACACTGGTAGAAAGGGGCATATGGTAACACTGGTGGAAAGGGGCATATGGTAACACTGGTAGAAAGGGGCATATGGTAACACTGGTAGAAAGGGGCATATGGTAACACTGGTAGAAAGGGGCATATGGTAACACTGGTGGAAAGGGGCATATGGTAACACTGGTAGAAAGGGGCATATGGTAACACTGGTAGAAAGGGGCATATGGTAACACAGGTAGAAAGGGGCATATGGTAACGGTAATACTGATAGAAAGGGGCATATGGTAACACTGGTAGAAAGGGGCATATGGTAACACTGGTGGAAAGGGGCATATGGTAACACAGGTAGAAAGGGGCATATGGTAACGGTAATACTGATAGAAAGGGGCATATGGTAACACTGGTAGAAAGGGGCATATGGTAACACTGGTAGAAACGGACATATGGTAACACAGGTAGAAAGGGGCATATGGTAACACTGGTGGAAAGGGGCATATGGTAACACTGGTAGAAAGGGGCATATGGTAACACTGGTAGAAAGGGGCATATGGTAACACAGGTAGAAAGGGGCATATGGTAACGGTAATACTGATAGAAAGGGGCATATGGTAACACTGGTAGAAAGGGGCATATGGTAACACTGGTGGAAAGGGGCATATGGTAACACAGGTAGAAAGGGGCATATGGTAACGGTAATACTGATAGAAAGGGGCATATGGTAACACTGGTAGAAAGGGGCATATGGTAACACTGGTGGAAAGGGGCATATGGTAACGGTAACACTGGTAGAAACGGACATATGGTAACACTGGTAGAAAGGGGCATATGGTAACGGTAACACTGATAGAAAGGGGCATATGGTAACACTGGTAGAAAGGGGCATATGGTAACACTGGTAGAAAGGGGCATATGGTAACGGTAACACTGATAGAAAGGGGCATATGGTAACACTGGTAGAAAGGGGCATATGGTAACACTGGTAGAAAGGGGCATATGGTAACACTGGTAGAAAGGGGCATATGGTAACACTGGTGGAAAGGGGCATATGGTAACACTGGTGGAAAGGGGCATATGGTAACACTGGTGGAAAGGGGCATATGGTAACACTGGTGGAAAGGGGCATATGGTAACACTGGTAGAAAGGGGCATATGGTAACACTGTGGAAAGGGGCATATGGTAACACTGGTGGAAAGGGGCATATGGTAACACTGGTGGAAAGGGGCATATGGTAACACTGGTGGAAAGGGGCATATGGTAACACTGGTGGAAAGGGGCATATGGTAACACTGGTGGAAAGGGGCATATGGTAACACTGGTAGAAAGGGGCATATGGTAACACTGGTGGAAAGGGGCATATGGTAACATTGGTGGAAAGGGGCATATGGTAACACTGGTAGAAAGGGGCATATGGTAACACTGGTGGAAAGGGGCATATGGTAACACTGGTGGAAAGGGACATATGGTAACACTGGTAGAAAGGGGCATATGGTAACACTGGTAGAAAGGGGCATATGGTAACACTGGTGGAAAGGGGCATATGGTAACACTAGTAGAAACGGACATATGGTAACACTGGTAGAAACGGACATATGGTAACACTGGTGGAAAGGGGCATATGGTAACGGTAATACTGATAGAAAGGGGCATATGGTAACACTGGTAGAAAGGGGCATATGGTAACACTGATGGAAAGGGGCATATGGTAACACTGGTAGAAAGGGGCATATGGTAACGGTAATACTGATAGAAAGGCGCATTTAAAAACACTGGCAGAAAGAGCGATATAGTAACACTGGCAGAAAGGGGCATATGGCGTGTCAATTTGTACTAGACGACAGGAAGTCATTATAGTAAACAAAGCATAAGGGGAAACAACATTTATATGGTTACTATCAAAAGAAAGGAGTTTGTGAAGGTTTGTTAATTATTCATAATATAGAGACAGACTACAACAAAGAGTATAATTTCCACAACTATTGAAATACAGGTGTAATACAGGTTTACATAGGTTTGTTTGCCTGTCGCCCGTGGGCGTGTGTTCGAATCCTTTCGTAGCGGGGATTCTACAAAACATACATCTACCGAGTTTAATATGAGCACCATGAAATGTTTTAGGAAGTAAAGGCGGCTGGCGTGATATTGACCTCGTCATCCATAGCGTGTCGATTGCCATATAAAATATGGAGAAGCGTAGGTCTAACTATTAGGACGTTTTGTTGATATTGACATGAGCACTGTCGGACAAGGGTCAGAGGTCAGCTCTCGTCGTTCGCCACGGAAGGGGCAGACTGACCGCCTAATCCTCCGTGCACTGAGGTCTACACAAATGTGATGGTCCTAACTCTTCACACACCCACGACACGTTCCTGATACTAGACTTTTTTGTTTTTTGTTTAAGAGGTACGACAATGGTTCAACGTCAACTCTCGACCTTTACTATGGGTTGGAGGAAAAGGGGGGGGGGGGGGGAGAATGGAAGAAAAGGGGGGGGGAATCAAAATTGGCCGCCTGTTTAAAACACTAAAAAAATGTGATGGTCACATACCCCCAAAACAGGTTTATTTGTTTTATTGTACTTTTCTTTTGTAAATTTATGTTTAACATATACTCAACGTATAGAAAAGAGTCCTTTCCTTATGTTTACCATATACCACAATACGCCTCAATGCGCGCCTTTTACTTACGTTTAACATATACCTCAATACGCACTAAGGCGGTCCTTTACTTACGTTTACCATATGATACGCCTCAAGGCGCGCCCTTTACTTACGTTTACTATATACCCCAATACGCACCAAGGCGGTCCTTTACTTACGTTTACCATATGATACGCCTCAAGACGCGACCTTTACTTACATTTACCATATGATACGCCTCAAGGCGCGCCCTTTACTTACATTTACTATATACTCCAATACGCCTCAAGGCGCGCCCTTTACTTACGTTTACCATATGATACGCCTCAAGGCGCATCCTTTAATTATGTTTACCATATACCCCAATACGCCTCAAGGCGCATCCTTTAATTCTGCATCATCATCATGTGCCATGACGGCTGACGTAGGTGTTCATGACTCTTCACACATCTCGGTCTTTGGTTTTCTGGATCAACTCTGCTGATGATATTCCTCCATGCCACCGTTTCAATCCATCCCGCATCATTTCGCGTGGTCTGCCTCTGCCTCTCTTTCCCTCGATCTTTCCAGTTGTTACGATGTTCTCCAATGTGTCTTTTTTCATCACATGACCAAAGAAAGCTGTTCGTGTCTTTCTTATTGATCTATATTATGTTCTAGTTGCATTAGCCTCTTTCAAGAAGTCGTTGTTAGTTACTTTGGCAGTCCAAGGAATTCACAACATTCGTCACAGGAACCACATCTCTGTTGCCCTTTACTTAAGTGTACCATATACCTCAATACGCCTCAAGGAATGTCCTTTACTTAGTTTACCATACACCCCAATACGCCTCTGATTTTGAAGCATGACTATACACGGTAAGCATGTCAAACTAAAAGGCATGGGCAGACGCAGTCTATTACAATCTGTGGGTCAAATATCTTGTGTAAGTGGATAGACAACACTATCACCAAAGATGTGGTGAGGATACAGTCTAGCAGAATGTACAACGAAGGCGCAGAACAACAACTGATGGAGATATTTGCCACTCACGTTCAATGTTGAGACGGCAACGGGAGAAAGTGATTCAGATAATCACTAAATTTTAAAGTTAAGTGAAAACACAATGAACCGAAAAGAGCATAGGATATGACAGGGCTTCCTTCTTATGCGAAGCAACGGACAGACATATTGACCACTTGAGTTCGTGGACACTCAGAATTAATATGGTGGATATGGATAGAGGTAAAATAAGACACTGAATGCAGATACAGAAAAAGACAACGATGAGGAAAAACGGCAAAATGACTAACACAATTTTGAGAACTGTCTGTTGCATCGTTATGAAATTTTTCCAGCCGTCATATATTTACCCCCACCCAAGGAATATCTCTTTGATAGGTCAAAAAACAACTTAAATCATCATAAGCGGCGACATTCCTTTGATGTTTTGTTGAACAACTAGTGATTTCTCGCTAACGAAGTTATGTTTACAGTAATGGGAGACCTGCCAATTCAGATGACACACAAAGGCGTATCCGGATTCGTATGGGAGTGGGTGCAATGAAAGAAGTAGCTTACAGGGTCGGCTGCAATGCACCGTTTTTTTAAATATCCCATATGGCTCAATTTCTTTCCGCAGCGCGGAAAGCGTCGCACAAAGCACGAACTCCGTAGCTCCAGCGACGACCCTCGGGAGTCTCCGAAAAAATGCACTCGTGAAATGAAGGACGCGGCCCGGAATCGAACATACAACCTTCGGAGCCCGAGTCAGACGGCTTGACCACTTCACCACGGAGAATCCCGAGAGGGGTGCAATGTGTAATATTAGTAAAGACAGAGAATTTACAGAGGCACGGGGTAAATAATTTGTAAATTAACAGGAAAGTAGAAGGAATATATTTCTTACCTTATTTTTCATTTCCTTCTTGTTTCTTCAGCTGATGCTGAAATGTTTAGGGCCTGCAATTCGTCTAAATAGTTGGAGCAAAATATCCCAGTAAGTGTGTACGTAGATTAAGGTCTGCGATCTGCTCCGACCTTAATCTGTGTCGGACGATTCCAGTAGGTTGATGATTGCTCTCGGTTGCATAAAATTCAATCCATACTTTCTCCAATAGTCCTCTTCCTCTTTCAAAACATGGTCCTGACGTTTTTTCCAGTAACTTTTACCAATATTTAATAGCGCGGACAGACAGACAGACAGACAGAGACAGACAGACAGAAAGGTAGGTAGGTAGGTAGGTAGGTAGGTAGGTAGGTAGGTAGGTAGAAAGGTAGGTAGGTGGGTGGGTGGATGGCTGGCTGGGTGGGTGGGCCGGCAGGCAGGCAGATAGATTAGATTAGATTAGATTAGATTGACAGACAGACAGAGACAGACAGAGACAGACAGACAGAGACAGACAGACAGAGACAGACAGACAGACAGAGACAGACAGACAGACAGAGACAGACAGACAGACAGAGACCGACCGACCGACCGACCGACCGACCGACCAACCGGATAGACAGATAGACAGATAGATAGATAGATAGATAGATAGATAGATAGATAGATAGATAGATAGATAGATAGATAGAACGAACGAACAAACTTTATTTTCAAAGGGTTAAGAATTGGGCACGCAGGCCCGTCTAACATTCTGCCCTTCTATCACTCTCTTTCATACATTATTTCATTCACACATCATTCAAGGCTAACAGAGAACAGCAACAATATAAAAGATATGCATTATAAAGGCATGGGCAAAATGCGAACATCAAAACTACACGACACAGTAAAATTAGATAATGGTCTGACACTTGTTATTAGCCATGTGGAATATACTGGCCTACCAAAAGAGGACTGGCTGTTATACTAGGGTTTTGTTATTATTATTATTATCTCTATTATTAAGGGGGAAGATAATCCGTACTGAGGTAGTGTTCGAGTAATTTGCGATTATATGAATAGGGATTGGTGATGTCTTTGATTTCTTGTGGAAGATTGTTCCACAGCTGAGCTGCAGAGTACGTTAAGCTTGTTTTGTATAAGTCAATCCTAGGCTTCGGAATGTGTAATATATTTAAACGTTTACTGTGTCTAGCATTATATTTAAACAATGACCAAAGGTAATTTGAGGCATTCCGATGCAGGATTTTGTGCATTAGTTTAGCTTTATTGAAAAGCAGGCGTTTGCGGAAAGGTAGTAACTGAAGGCGTTTATACAGGCTAGGATTGTCAGATAAATGTTTGTTATAAATTAGACTCATGGCCCGTTTCTGGAGTGAGTAAAGTCGCTTGGTGTTTGAATTAGAACAACCGTCCCAGATTGTAGAGCAGTAGTCAAAGTGTGTCTGTATATGAGAAGTATAGAATAGTTTCCTTGTGTCCTCATCAAGGAAGTTTTTAATTTTGGCGAGTTGGTAGACTTTTTTCGCTGTTTGTTTAATAAGCGCTTGAACGTGGGAATTAAAGGTTAGGTTTCAATCAATGATTATGCCTAATGTTTTGTGCTCAATTAAACTTTCTACTGGCATGTTATCGATGTGAAGTTGAAGTGATGTGTGAGAGCTTAGAGTTTGAAGTCGTTGTCTGGTTGTTAATAACATTGATTTTGTTTTAGTGATGTTAATTTGCATACGGTTTGAATAGCTCCACCTAACTACATTATTTAATTCTTGTTGTAAAGACGACTCCAATAAAATACAGTTTTCAGCATTTGTGTACACTGTACAGTCGTCTGCAAATAGATCGCAGGACGACGAAAGATGTAAAGGTAGATCGTTAATATATATGGCAAACAATAGAGGGCCAAGAATAGAGCCTTGCGGTACTCCAATATTGAAGGTAGTGGTATGAGACAGACATTTATTATGTGATACTACTTGCTTTCTGTTTGATAGAAAAGATGATATTAGAGTGACTACATTAGGGCCAATTTTCATTGTCTGAAGTTTTTTAATTAATATAACATGGTCTATCATATCAAATGCTTTCTTGAAATCAATAAACACAGTTCCACATAGACTGTTGTTGTTTATATTCTGGTGCAAATTTTCTATCATGTTTGTTAGGGCCGTATGGCAAGAATATTTTGGTGGAAATCCTGATTGGTTGTCAACAATAAGCTTGTTGCGAACTAAATACTGTAATGTTACTTTATGGATGTGTTTTTCTAGCGGCTTGGATAGTGATGATAGTAAGGAAATGGGTCTGTAATTGTTCGGGAGATCATTGTCCAATGAACCAGATTTAAGAAGAGGGTACACTTTAGCGATTTTGAGAGCTGATGGAAAGTGGCCTTTGGTGAGACACATATACATAGGTTAGTGATATACAGATCACTGGCGCAGCACAACGGAGAATCCGGTTGCTGATTCCATCTAACCCAGATGAGGTTGTGTTTTTTAGGTTACTGAGGTAAGTGAATACCTCAGTGATTGTCATTAGCGGTATGGCGGAAAGAATATCGCCGGAGCATCTATTCTCGCAAAACGATGACAGTAAAGATAAGTTGCAAGGAAAATTAGGTATTGAAGCCTTCAACTGGTCTATGTCAGTTTGAAAAAAATTACTGAATTGGTCGCATGTAATATGATTTTATGGTAAAGAATTTCGGAAGTTACACTTGTTTGTCAATGTGTTAATTGCCTTCCATATATCCTTACTATTTGTTTTATCCATTACTAAGTTCTTAAAGTAATTTTTCTTTTCCCGTCGTATGGTATATTGAACTTTGTTTCTAGAGTACGGTATGCGCTGAGATCCCGCTTTTTATGTGCTTTATCCCTGTCTCTCATAATTTGAAGTATTTCCTGGGTGATCCAAGGTGGCTTGACGTGGTGTTTTACTCGAACTTCCTTGATTGGCACATGTCTATCAAAAACATCAATAAATGTTTTCATCCAGAATTCCAGAGCATCATCCGGGTCAGGAAGCTGACAAACATTGTCTAGAGGTGAACTGAGCAAGTCCTGTAAAAATGCGGTTTGGTTGAAATGTTTGTAACTTCTATATTTTACACTTATGTGTTTATGTTTAGGAGTTTTAATTCCTTGTTTAGACCACGTGCAGCATATTGGGTAGTGATCGCTCATTGCACAATTGGGTACAGCGCATTCTATGATGTTGTCTGAGCAAGTTACATAAATGTGATCTATGACTGTTGAAGATGACTTTGTTACTCTAGTAGCCTGTTGTACTATTTGTTGGAAATTGTATGATGCAATTATATTTCCCCATATTATGTTGGATTTGTTGGTATCAATGTTAAAGTCTCCGAGTAGTATAATTTCCTTCCCGGAAGCGAAAACCACATCCATCATGGTAGTGAAGTTTTCGTACCAGACGTGTCCAGGACTGGGATTTCGATTGAGGTATCCAATTATCAGGGGGTGTGCGGTTTTGAAGTTTTAGCTCTAACCACATACATTCTATTTCGCAAGTTTCAAAGTCTAGCCTACGGTGAGCATTTAGTAAATTAGAAACATAGGTTACTATGCCTGTCTCTTGTTTCCTACAGGGATCCCTTCTACAAACTTTGTACCCTTTAATAGATATGTCCTCATCTGAAATGTTATCATTAAGTCTACTTTCACCAAGGCCGAATAAATGAAAATTTTGATTAAGAATAGAAGATAACTCTGGTAGCTTGTTAAATAAGCTGCAAATGTTTAAGTGTCCAAGGCGTATTCCTGACTTATTGAGCCAGTGTTGCCACTTCTCAGACATTTCATCCATGAAGAAAGTGTAAATTAGTCAAAGTTAGGCAAAAATACAAGATCATAAAAAAAAAAAATCACAATTACATTAACTTACAAAATTTCAGTAATACAAATAGATATGTAAATGACAATATTATAACGATATAACTAATTAGATCAACGAATATAATGCAAACACGGAACAAAACGAATTAAAGAACATACAACAAATAATTAACCTGAAAAAATACTACTTCACAAGCTAAGTAACCAACTGTTATCCAAAAGAATTAATAAATGACCATACAAGTCAATGTCTCTGTTTAAAGCGGAGTATCCCACACGGGAAATAAAACGTTAAACAGTAAGCAGAAGGAAGAACAGTGTAGACCCCCTCACTCACAGTAAAAACACAATGAAAAGTATTATAAAAGCTATACAGCTAAGTACTATCCATTAATATAAAGTCAAAACAAGTCAATGTTTGTAGTTGCTTATAACCTAATACGTTACTAGACCAAGTAGTAACCAAATATGCAGATAAACGTTCAAGGAGAGGCTCTTTCTTGTACCGAGATCCGGTGTAGCTTTGTGCTAAGTTGCTAGTAAATACCAGGTTGTGTTGGTTGTTGGTATAGCGACATTATAAGTGCTTGACGAAGTGTAGCTGGGCTATACCGTGTGAGGTGCAACCATTCTGGGTTACAATGAACTGGGTACTGATGATGTCTCATGGGTATGTAATGACTACCAACTAGAGCCTCTGGTTGGTGGCTAACAGGAGGTTGTGGTGGCACATCGTTGTTGCTGAGAATTGGTTCCTTTCTGGGGAAATGTGGTAGTGGTAGTGTCCCGTCTGGCTTGGATTTCAGGTGCAGTGGTTATGAGTGGTCTGCAAACTTCTGTCCTATTGGTACTTGATGTGACGGGAGTATGTCGTCTGGCTTGAGTTTCATTAGTAGCTAAAAGTGTCCGGCGCGATCCCGTATTGGATGTATGGTATGTCCGTTCAGGATATTTGATATTCTTGGCGAGAAAACTGGTGCCCAATGTAGACAAATGTATTTGATCCTTATAAAGACTCTTTTTTTGGTGCACCAGCCTGTGAAGTGAATGATGCTGTGTTGTTGATGAATTGTATCATGTTTGAGAACAGAACTTATGCAAAATGTTGTTATTTATGTCAGCTAGACGGCGCTGCTGTCCATAACTTGGTGATATGATGGAGGAGAAGAAAATGGATGAGTTAGGAAAAGTGTGACGTATCCGTTCAAGAGTGCCAGTAGTTGAGACCATGAGATTTGTTGGTTGTTCATGGTGTCGGTGATACCAATATGTACGCTTGCCCTTCTAACGCTATGATAACAGCCAACCTGCTAATCTTGTCTGTTAGCCGGTCTACACCAGCCCCAGGCAGTGGGATTATTGAAACAATGTCTGTGTCTGACGTGGCCATCCTGTCGCTGTATAAACCTTTCATTAAGGAATCGCCTAGTATAATATGTGTACAGTCAGGTCGTGCTGTCTGTACATGTTGGTTTTCAGCACGTCTCGCCCGTTGTTTCATCCATTTCCGATTATCAAGCAGTCTTTATGTCTCCATGTGTTCTCTCGATGTATCTTGTAGGCTGTCTTGCCCGTTGGCAGCATGTTAGAGCACTGTAGGTTTTCTGGTGACCTTTCTTGAAGTACTTCGAAACCTATTGCTTATTTTGACATCAATGGGGTAGACTGCTTGTTGTTGTTTATCTTCGTCTGCACATTGAGGTATTTGTTGTTGTTTATCTTCCTCTGTGCATTGAGGTGTTTTCATAGCGCTTATCTGTTCTGGGTGGGATTGAGCTTCCCCAAGATTTCCTAAGGATGAAGCGGTTGCTTGGGAATTACATGCTTCTTCGGTTTGGTTGGTAGAGGACACATTCTGTAAGATTTTAACTGTATTTTTCACAGCAAATTTTCTTCGCAGGAGTGCGACTTCTGTCTTGAGAGCATTGTAATCACTGTTATCTTGTTGTTTGCTTCAATGTGGTTGAAAAAGTGACAATGAGCGCCTTTTGTGATTGTTCTAGTTCCTCAATGCGCTGTTTACAGTCGCACGAATGTCCATTGATAGTTAAGATGCTATTTTTATCTGAGGCAGGTACTTCTTCAACAATGCAACATTGGGGTTTTATGTTGTTTTGGGGGAAGCTCCATTGGGTATTCAATGGGCCCAAAAGCACTGGTGGGTTTGGGAGGCCCCGTGTTGATGTTGTCATGTACACTCATCGTATGAGTTAATTTACGAACATTGTTAGCTGGTGTGCTTCGACAGCTGTAGTTGTGGGCTGCGTAGATTCGGTGAATGCCTGTGTCGAGTTTTCAAGTTTAAAAAAATTTCTTTTAGCCAGGAATTTAAAGTTTTCATTACTGCCCTGTGTCATGAGTTTTTTTACTGTGGTACAAATGTATCGTAATCACTGGCGTCGTAATCAGATCCCCAACGTGGGCCCGTGTTTTCTTTCCTGTGTTTAATTATTTAAGCCTTAGTAGTTGAGTAGGCAAGTTCGGAATGCCTCAT
>JACEFZ010011817.1:0-47500 GCA_014155875.1 Cepaea nemoralis | reverse complement strand
GTTGAGAGAGAATGAGAGATTGAGAGAGAGATTGAGAGAGAGATTGGAAAACAGCCTATGACACTCCACCCATGGCATAGGTAGGCACAGAGAAGCACGATTGTTGAGGGAGAATGAGAGAGAGAGAGACAGAGAGAGAGAGAGATTGGAAAAGAGCCTACGACATGCCACACATGGCAAAGGGGACAGGGTAGAGGATAAGTTGGAGGCCGGACAAGGGTGATATCAGGAGGGGGTGGAAGCAACAGAGTGGGGAGGGGAAATGACTACGATTAGATGAAACTATGTTGGGTGTTGAGGCCGTGTGGTGTTAGGCACCCCATAGTGAATATGAGCCGGTTTTCTGTATTCTTGCGATGTTGCGGACCAGAGGAGCAGGACTGGATGACAGTAACCTGGACATCGGAAGCACCTTGATGGTTGGCGCTATTGAAGTGGGTGGAGACCGGCTTGCGCTCGTTGGTGTTGATGTCCATCAGATGTTGGCGGAATCTGTCGGCTAGCATGAGGCCCGTCTCCCCAATGTACTTCATATCACACCTTTTGCATATTATGGCGTAAATGATGTTGCGACTGGTGCAGGAAAATTCTTCTGTGATGCGTAAATTGCCTTTGGGGAATCGCACTACTGGAGTGTGGATCACATATGGGCAGGTCTTGCACCGAGATCTCAGGCAAGCCTTAGTTCCTAATTGTGAGGGTGGAGGTGGAAATCCCTGTACTCTATTGTGGACGAGTACATCTCTGAGGTTACGGTCACGTCTGTAGGCCACTAGTGGTTTCTCTGAAAATATCGCGCTGGTAGTACTGTCAGCTTGAAGGATAGATAGATGTCGAAAGAGGATATTCTTGACTGAAAAATTATGCGGATGGTAGGTAAGAGAAAGTACCGGTCGAAGGTTTTTTGGTCTAGGTGCAGAGGTGAGAGCCTCTGCGCGGCTAATGGGTAGAACCCGGCGGAAGGCTGATGATAGGACATGATCAGGATAGCCACGAAGCCTGAAGAAGTCCAACATTTCCTGAGCATTGTGCTGAAAATCCTCATCATTTTGGCATAGTCGTCGAAGGCGCAGAAGTTGAGAATAAGAAATTGCGTCTTTGCAGGCCGGAGGGTGAGAGGAGGTGTAGAGTAGAAAGGCGTGAGAGTCAGTCGGTTTGTAGTAGACCGTCGTGGTGAGACCATGGGTCCGAATAGAAACGGTAACGTCTAAGAAGTTGACAGAAGTAGAGGAAATATGGGAAGTGAGTTTGATAGAAGGATGAAAGTTGGAGAAGAAGTCTATGAATCATTCGAGATCCGCCCGTGGCATACAGGTGACACCAACACCATCATCGATGTATCGCCTGTATAGTTCAGGGATTCTACCGTTGTAGAGTTGCCATATCTGGTACTCAAGGTGGCCCATAAAAAGGCATGCGTAGCTAGGGCCCATGTTAGTACCCATTGCAACCCCGCTGATCTGATTGAAGTACTGGCCGTTAAACTCAAATGAGTTGAGAGTAAGGACCAGCTCAGCCAGGCGTGCACCTACCTATGCCATGTGTGGCGTGTCGTAAGCTCTTTTCCAATCTCTGTCTCTCTCAATCTCTCTCTCTCATTCTCTCTCAACAATCGTGCTTCTCTGTGTCATGTGTGGCGTGTCGTAGGCTCTTTTCCGATCTCTCTCTCTCTCTCTCTCTCGATCTCTCTCAATCTCTCTCGCTCATTCTCTCTCAACAACAGTGCTTCTCTGTGCCTACCTATACCATGTGTGGCGTGTCGTAGGCTCTTTTCCAAACTCTCCCTCTCTCTCTCTCTTTCTCTCTCTCTCTCTCTCTTCCATCTTGCTTCTTCTCGGTGTCTACCTATTCCAACTATATTGCTGGTGGTCTGATGTTACACAGCCTCAATAACACAACCACTGGGGGGGGGGGGGGTGGTTGATCCTCATATACGTTGTATAAAAATCAACCTTGCTGGCTCTATTTCATAGGGTACAGTATGAGTGAAGCCTCGTATATGTAGACCGATCGACCCCATACACATCCAGTGGCGTGCCGTAGGCACTTCTCCAATCTCTATCTCTTTTCCTCTCTCTCTCTCTCTCTCTCTCTCTCTCTCTCTCTCTTTTCCATCTCACTTCTCTGTGCCTACATATTCCAACCATATTGCCGGTGGTCTGATTTCAACACAACCACTGGATGATTTGATCCTCAAATACGTTGTATAACAATCAACCTTACTGCCTCTATTACATAGGGGACAGTATGAGTGAAGCCTCGTATTTGTAGACCGACCGACCCCGCATACATCAGGGGCGTGTCGTAGGCACTTTTCCACTCTCTCTCTCTCTCTCTCTCTCTCTCTCTCTCTCTCTCTCTCTCTCTCTCTCTCTCTCTCTCTCTCTCTCTCTCTCTTCCATCTTTCTTCTCTGTGCCTACATATTCCAACTATATTGCCAGGGATCTGATTTTAAAACTACCACTGGATGATTTGATCCTCAAATACGTTGTATAACAATCAACCTTACTGCCTCTATTCCATAGGGGACAGTATGAGTGAAGCCTCGTATTTGTAAGACCGACCGACCCCGCATACATCAGGGGCGTGTCGTAGGCACTTTTCCTCTCTCTCTCTCTCTCTCTCTCTTGCCCTCCCCCTCTCTCGCTCTCACCCTCCTTCACTATCTCCCTCTCTCTCTCCCTCTCTCTCTCCCTCTCTCTCTCCCCTCTCTCTCCCTCTCTCTCTCTTCCTCTCCCCCTCTCTCTCCCTTTCTCTCTATCTCTCTCACTCTCTTTCTCTCTCTCCCTCTCCCTCTCCTCTTACATCTGGCTTCTCTGTGCATACCCTCTTCACGTGCATTGCCAGTGGTTGGATCTTACACAACCCCAACAACTCTAGGACTGGGCGAGGGGCTCCTGAAGCGCGTTGTATGACTAGCAACCATACTGACTATTTCGTAGGTTACAATATACCCCATGTGGTAGGTCGCAGGCACTTTTCCTCTCTCTGTCTCTCTCTGTCTCTCTCTCTGTCTGTCTCTCTCTCTCGCTCTCTCCTCTCTCTCTCTCTTCTTGCATGGACTGTACATATGTCCACATACACTAGCAGTTTGTCTGTTGAAGTGTGTCTATGTATGTACGCGTGTTCATGCACACCAGTCCACCCAGATCAACAACACAATGGGGTCGTGGTCAATTTTACACGCCTCCAACCCCGCCCCCTTCTTTCTATGTGCTCACTGAACCGTAACATCCAGCACCGTTATACAAATACACCCTAGATTTCCGTAGTCATTTACAGGTCCGTACGTGAGGTGAGTATGCAGTTTTTTTTCTCTATAAACAGTTTTTCTATTAAACATTTTCTTCGACTAACATTCTTTTCAATTAACATTTTGTGAATTCTCATTTTCTCTTCATTGCTTCCATTTTTCCATGCATTTGTTCCTCTCGTCCTGTCATCACCTTCTAATGTAGTCACAGGAGTTCTCCTTGACTGTATGTTGTGTTTGTGAATGTGGTTGTTTGCTGATGAAGGCTAACCGCCGCAACGTTCTGTATGTGTCGTAACTCTGTTATGTAAAGCTGTACTTTGTGTCATTTTATATTGTTTAAACTTTCACAGCTTTACCGCAGTTCCACCAAATTTTATGCATACTCTGCAAACCATGGTACGTTAAATCTACATTATTAAGATGTATTCGCGTATTTATGTATTACATATACCAGTATGTTTAATTAAGAATTAGTTAGAATGATAATTCAACAATTCTTGTAAACTAGAGTCTGATTTGATTTTTAGTACTGAAGCACATGTGTGGGCCACGCTGTAATTTTTCCTATGTGTTACAATTTCAAATCCCTATGTTAAAACCTTTTATAGACATTATGAACTTATATCTAACTAATAGTGCTTATAACCTATAAATATTATGTGTACTGTAGAGTATCAACTCTCATGTCAGAAACACATTCAGAAACTCTTCTCAATTTGGGAGCAGACTCCCTGATTCATACTTCATAAGTAGAGAACTCGTTTCTGCCAATTTTATAGTCTTATGAAAAATAACTTCTATGCATTGTGAACTATATCTCACTATCTATGCTTAGAAATCTGCAAATAATCTATGTACTGTAGAGATTGAACTCTAAAGAACATTTTCAAAGAAACAATTTCTCAATGTGGGAACAGTCTCTTGATTACATACTTCGTAGTAGAGAACTTGTGTCTGCCACTTTCAAATATCCTATGTAGTGTAAATTCACTGTTAAGGATAGTTCTGAACTTGTTTTATCCATGCGGGGACATACAAATGATTACGCATATTCCTGACTCTTAGTCAGGGGATAAAATGCTTTGCCACATTCTAATCTGTAACTTAGTACTATAGTGCTAAATTTTAGTACACTCCTTTTGTTAACAGATTAGTAACCACTCCACATGAGTGATGAACATATAATCATTTCATAAAATATTGCTAAAGAAATGCCATGTTTACGAATATAAATTCAAGAACATAGAAAACAAACGCTTGATATAACTTTCTAGTTCGGATAGGATGTGCCTTCAATCCGCATCACCTCACTGTAGTAGGAACAGAAGCGAAGATTGATGTGAATAAATTACTTGCAATATTCAGAAGACTGGACCATGCGGCATAAGTTATTCTAATAAATACACTCCGAATAATAGCAGTAATTGGCAAAATATATCACAGCGGTCACTAACCTCATACTGTGGTAAACAGTGGGGGTAAATAGTTTGTTTTAGTTTATGGATTAGCCCTTGAAGAAATCCAAAAACATAGGCTCCTTGCATCATCATTATGATTAATTATTATGAATGATTATCATGTACTTAATATCAGAGTACATGTATGTTTTCTCTGATTATGAGAATTTTTTCTCTGTTCTGATGGTTACTCCTTACTGTGGGAATATGCATTTTAATGTTACCCTTGGGGAGTAGAGGATGTTGATGTAAGAATCCTTGTGCATGTCAGTACACAAGAAAAGGTGAACAGTATGGTCATTAGCCTTGGCCTAATGCTGATTATAGCGAAGGAATGGAGACCAGGAATCGGAAACAAAAGAGCCTATTTCTGGACTATTCTCTTCAAGGTATGACAAATGCACTAGCAAATTGTTGAATAAAAGGATGGCTTCACTCATCTAATAGTCCCAGTAACAAAAGACGAAACATAGAGTGAAAAGATATCTCACTCACTATCAGAGCTAGAAACGCTCTACAACAAGCAAAGAGGGACAGGGAACTTGGGAAATCCACTCCTATCTTTTCCCCCTTTTTGTTTGTAATTGTGTTGTGAAAGTTAACACATCACAGTAGGTTAATGCTCGTGTTGTATTCTTTGTCATCCTTTTTCTATAGCGAGTGGTGGATTTTGTGGGACTGCATTGCATCACTATCAACTGGAAACTGGGTAAAATGCCAGGTGAGAGTGAACATGGCAACTGTCCTAAACAAAGTCTGGACCAATACCTCAATGTTTACTGCTGCAATCATAATCTGCAAACGACAGCAACAAACAAATTTGAAGACAACTAACTGCTTGGTTGAGGAATTCCTATTTTAGCAGGAATATCCAGGATGGACTTCAAGATCTAATAATCTACAAAGATAAAGATCAACAGAGTAACTGACAACAGTGTATCGTCTGCTTTACGTCTGAGAAGTATCACCTATAGCCTCATCATTCAACAAAATCAGTGAAACTATGGGACAATCCTACTACAAGTTTAATAAAAGTAACAACAGTGAGTAACCTTCACCTGTTGGTTGGATTACCAAGTTAATATCCAACAATGGATAAGTCTTCGAAAGAACGTCTCACAGCAGCAAGAGTCAAACATCGGATACCAGACACTCCACACTGAATCCTAGCTATAAACACCAACTCAAACCAAATGGGAAGAGACACTGAAACCACAGAAGCCAACACAACCAATGTACCAACGTCAGATCCTCTGAAACATAACTACACCAGATTACCTCAAGGTTCCAACACCTGGAACACCATCAAAAAGACCATATGAAAGCAGCTAAATGCCTCTACATCAGTAACAAGAGGTATCATCTAATTGTTTGCAACCCTGTTACTGTGCTGGATTTATTCATCTTTGGATATATGTAGGTATAGATAAATTGTGGCCCTAGTCACAGATACTACCATGAGATGCCTCTCAGTCATATAAGTTTCTACACTGGACTAGATAACAACGACTAATTCCTTGCTGGTCCAATGTCAACCTAAATGCCATGGGTTATAGACTCGCGACTTGGTGGGTGTAACATTTTTGTGAACATTGGGATTCTGATATTAGAAGCAGGGCAGCTGAATGGCTGTCAACTTGGCACCGTGTATGGTGAGATGGGAAAGTACCTTCTGCAGAGCTTAAGTGGAAATTCCGGAAAGTGAGACCAACCAAGGCCCCAAATTTCACAAAAAGACACCGAACCTACTGCAACAGAGTAGTCGAAAATTGTAGCCCTCGGGGGGATACGTGATTGTGTGTAATTTCTATTCTTGGATTATAGAGTATGATTTGCACCAGCCAATTACCAGTGGATAAATATTAGGAACATAACTGAATACATTATTTCGGTACCCAGATAATGGGAATAGGATCTAATCTACAGAAGAGATGAACACTTAACCGCACACCAGGAGATAAAGGACTCTATTAATTAGTTAATTGAGTACCCATTGCTTTTTATATGTTTTTTTCTTCTTTTATGCCATGATACAAGGTCAGTAGTGTTTTTATTTGGCAACGAGGTATAACTAAAGGGTGGTTATGATATATATATATATATATATATATATATATATATATATATATATATATATATATATATATATATATATATATATATATATATATATATATATATAGTATTTTGACACCATCTCATTATTTTAAATACGAGAATTGTAGTGTCAGAAGTCAGAAACAACTGTTTTATATGTTGGGTCCTATGTACTTATATCATGATTTGCCTTAATTATCTAAGGTGGGTCCAGGAATAGACCCAATTCGTGGTTGTTGTGTTGTTTGTAATAACCTTGTTTTTTTTTCTTGGGACACTGTGTACTATGTTGTGATAATGCAAATCATTCCTATGCCTGTCTGAAAATGCATAGTGTTCATTACACATATATATGTAACTGTAGATCTTGATTTATTACTTGAACTGTTTGTCCAAAATTTGTTGTGTACATCAAGTAAATGTGGTGTTCACCAGTGGTTGTTTATATGTTGTGAACAATCAATGTCTTCTAGCACTAGATAAACTTTAGAGGGTGATAAATGGGAATGGAGAAGTACTCAGAAATACAGCTATGAACAGGAGTGAAGTCTTTTCCTTCTTGGGTTTCTGGTAGAATTCCATGATCACCTCAAGTGGCTAAAAAAATATAGAATCAAATTAAATCCCCTAGACAAATTAACATAATATTCTCATAAATTAAAATCCACACCCCACAAGTAATGAAATGAAAACAGCGATAATGACAACCTCAACATGGAAATGAGGAGTCGATGGTAATGGCACTGAACTCTTGAGTAAATGTAACCTCGTGGGGGATAACTCCTCGTATACGTGATGGGAAAACATGATAATTCGAGCGAAAGTCAGCGGAATGCGAGTGTCTGTTTAGTTACTCATCTTTGTTTAGAAAACATACCCAATTTAGAAGACAGCAAGGCCCGAAGGTTTATCGTGCCAGCGCTTAATCTTCCTGTGCGCTGCCCGCGGGGTAGTAGGTTCATTCCACACACCGGTCATTTGGACTTTTACCGTTGACCTCTCGTTCAGACAGCAATGGTAAACTAATGAACGTGACATTTCATAGAACATCAACCTGGTGCAGACTGCAAGGTCCCGCAAAGACATGCGACATATCCTGTCTGCAAATGACCGTGGATGCCAGTAAGATAACATGTTTACTGCTAACATAGTAGAAGTATTGCTGAAACGGTACGTGTTGTTTCATCTCCAACACAAGCACTTTGTTATCTGCATACTAAGATTGGACACCACGGTAGCGCAGTGGCCAACACCCTTGTCTGTCGGTATAGATTCCAATTGGCATCGGTGTGGAATTTTTGTTTCACTTACACTGACTAGATGGACCTTGCTTAAAATGTTTCACTTACACTGACTAGATGTGCCTTGCTTAAAATGTTTCACTTACACTGACTAGATGTACCTTGCTTAAAATGTTTCACTTACACTGACTAGATGTACCTTGCTTAAAATGTTTCACTTACACTGACTAGATGTACCTTTCTTAAAATGTTTCACTTACACTGACTAGATGTACCTTGCTTAAAATGTTTCACTTACACTGACTAGGTGTACCTTGCTTAAAATGTTTCACTTACACTGACTAGATGTACCTTGCTTAAAATGTTTCACTTACACTGACTAGATGTACCTTGCTTAAAATGTTTCACTTACACTGACTAGATGTACCTTGCTTAAAATGTTTCACTTACACTGACTAGATGAACCTTGCTTAAAATGTTTCACTTACACTGACTAGATGTACCTTGCTTACAATGTTTCACTTACACTGACTAGATGTACCTTGCTTAAAATGTTTCACTTACACTGACTAGATGTACTTTGCTTAAACTGTGCACTAAGAATTATTTTTGGGAAGTAAAGGCGGTCCGTGAGATGTTGATCACATCATCCCTCGAGGGCTGATTAGTCTATAAACATATTGGGCGCACACATCATGCCCAGTAAGCCCCACGGGGTGTGGACGCGTACTTGACGTTACTAACGGTACAAGGCAAGCTTTGATATCACCATTCATTCTGTGAAATGTTGGTAACCGTTGGTGATCATGGTTCCTTACTCACACAATCGCCAGTTTTGGATCAGTCTTCATTTGTTTCCCTAGTATGCCATATGCCCATGTATCAATGTATCTGTTTCTTTGTTTTTATTTGTTCTTTTCCCCACCAAGTTTTTCAATTGTCATTAAGTTTTAAAGTGTATCTCTCCTCATAACATACCAAATATATTTGCTATACTGGAAGTTAGAAACACATTTTTGCATGTTATATGACTGACTGACTGACTGTGTGACTGACTGACTAGCACCTGACCGTCTTGATAGAAGACAGTTTGCCACAATGTGCTACACAAAAAGGCATAATAACTACAACTCATGGCGGACAGCAGGGTTGTAGTTATACCTCTCCATAGCATAAAACCTAGGGTGAACTGAAGACAAAATGCCTTGCCCATGCAGCATGATCTCTCTGTCTCTCGGCCTGCCCAGTTCACTCCAGATGAAAGGGAGCATCAATACACGTTACACAGAACCACTTTTAACACATGGCTGTGAAATTTGGACCAAAACAACAAAAGAAAATAAACGCACACACAAAATCCCCCGAGGCCTCAGAAATGAGGTTTTACAAAAGAATGATGCAAATTCCCATGACAGTCTATATGAGTAATCTTAACTGTTTTGAATAAGGCTAAAACACTGAAAAAACTTATCACAAACACCAGAAACCAGTCGACAGTTTTAGCTATATTTTGTCAAGAAAAACAAACGAAAACAGCTGCAATGTGTTGTAATAACTGAAAAGATTTATGGACAGTAAATAGAGGAAAACGGCGAGAGAAGATTATCGACAGCCGTGTGCCATGACAAGGAAGGGCGTCAGCGCACGATCTCCTGCATTTTGTTGGAAATCCTAAGATGTGGAGAAGCTTGATAGTCCACGCCGGTTTGCAGCGCTCTTGGTGATGACGATGATGATGACATACTGAAAGATGGTATTATTCCTGGCAGCAACCTTCTCAGCTGTGGGAGCTTGCTTACCTTCTTGAAAGACTGTACTTAAGATTGTGCATAAGTAAAAGTGACTAACTGGTAGCAGAGCTGATGCTATAAATCATATGTGCAGTTTGTCCTATAGCTTAAACCTTTACTGTATATACTTAAAACAGAATATTGTGTGTCCTCCCTCCTGGCCCGAATACTGTCAAAAATTTCCGATGCAGATGTTTCAACACGCCACGGTGAAAGGTTTCTGGGTTTGTCAATAGGAATATGTCGCGTCCAACAGTGGTTGTCAGGAAATGAGGTGTTGATGCCTTGGCACCCATACTTAAATGTTTGTTGCCGGACCGTCTACGTGGGTGTATTTATCCATGATAGTTCACAACTTTTTGGACCATACTTAATGTATCGGTTCCCTTTTACTTTTCACTGTATTCGTATCACTCACCCCATCCTCTCTCTCTCTCTCTCTCTCTCTCTCTCTCTCTCTCTCTCTCTCTCTCTCTCTCTCTCTCTCTCTCTCTCTCTCACACACACACACACACATATATATAGGTAGTAGTAGTAGTAGTAGGCCTCTTTCAGTCCTGAAGGACTATAGAGTTGTGCCGCTTGGGAGGTGCCTGGCAGCACCGCTGGTGACTGTAGAGTCCAATTCGAGAATGACAATCTCTGTCACAGTTTCCGCATCTGTGAGACGAGGCAAGTCCCGCAGTAAGTGACTGCTCTTTGAGCCTGTGCCGTCTCTCCTCAGTTTTTTGGATCTGATTGCGCTCAAAGAGCACCAGTCCGTTTCGTACATCTCTTCTCCAGGAGCATCTGTCTGTTGCAACTCTCTCCCACGTGTCTGGATCTATTCCAATGGTTTTCATATCTTGTTTACACACATCCCTATATCGCATTTGGGGTCTTCCGGTTGGCCTCTTTCCTGTGGCTAGTTCTGGAGCTTCAATATTCTTTCAGTGCCATCACTTGGTGGTATGATGCAATTGAGCAGCTTGTTTCTGATAGCGAAGCCAACTCCATGCTCCCTGGTCTCTCCGCACTGCTTGCCATGCCAGTAGAAAGTGAAGTCCCTCTCCTTGATGCTTCCAGATTCTTGGAGTCTGGTCTCTTGCAGGGCGACAATGTCTATCCCCAGTCTTAGCAGTTCGTTGTTTATCACTGCAGTTTTGCGGGCATCCACAATCTCATTTAGATCGTCTGAGATGCCAGGGGTCATGGTTCTTACGTTCCATGTTCCCAGCCTTAGGGCCGGTTGTTTTTTTTTTTTTCTTGCTGTTAGGTGTATAGATTGCGGTCCATGTGTCAGGATTTCCCCCTAAGCTCCACACACTCTCAGGAGCAGATGAACCGTGGCGAGACAACACCTTATTGACTGGGGGCTGCCCAGCTTAGGCGGGCGGTAGCTGTCTAGTGAGATACGATGATCTCTCCCACCGTCGGAAGTAGCCCCTGGCGCCTTGCTCTACGCCAATCGAGCATTAAGACTTATAACCGGCAAATGCTACTTCCCGTGTTGTGTCACCGCTTTACGCGGTGCTGAAGTGACCTCTTCAGGGCACAAGCCTGGGCAATGGAAATCGGAGAACCAGCTGTTGCCCAGTAGCAAGTTCCCCCTCTCCACGTCGCCGATGTTGACCAAGGGAAAGGCAGTAGCCAATGCAACTTGGCATCGGTGCCGTCGCAGGAGTTGCCAGAACTATGTTGTTTACAACATGGAACTGCCTTAGGGACTCCATCTCCGGATTTGTCCTCAGGGTTTACTCCCGAAGCCTTTCCCATATGGGTATACCCGCAAGGCAGCGGAGGTTTGAGATTTAGAGTTCCCTCTCTTAGAAGAGATACCAACCAAGGCTGACGAGCCTCCTCTGCCCGGGAATCAATAAGGAGGGAAGTCTACCATTCTTCCTTCCTGGCAGTGACCATACTGATCGGATGACCGTAGCCATTGTCTCTACTGAGAGATCCTCTGCCCACCGTCACTGACTTGAAACCATAACCAACAACTATCTGTCGGCTGCTCCCAAGTCCAATCCACCACCTGCTCCCATGGCTTCACGTTACCCTGTTGGGGGAGCTAAACGGGTACTCCACCTTGCCCAAGGGTGTCCCGTAGGCTAGCGGAGGGAAGGAGGCACCTTACTTCTCCTTTGATAGGGTATACCCCTACCCCGCTACCCTGACATATATATATATATGTGTGTGTATGTGTGGAGAGAGAGAGGAGAGAGGGGTGGGGGTGGGGGAGGGAGAGTGAAGCAACCAGACAGAGTGGGTGAAATACGAGCCACTATCAGTGGCTTCAGGGTTGCTAAGAGTAGATGTCAGTTTATAAATTTGACATGAGCAATTAATTCATAGGTATTGATTGGTTCTTATAGATGACAAAAGAAGTAGACATCAGTAGACACAACCTTGCTTCTCAAACATTCTACAAGATCTGCGACACAATATCCTATCTCGGAAACTGAAACACCTCGGCCACATTAAACGTCAGTCCACATTAAAAGTCCCAGTCCACATTAAACGTCACAATCCATATTAAATGTCATATCCCATATGAAAAGTCCCAGTCCACATTAAACGTCACAATCCATATTAAACGTCACAGCTCATATGAAAAGTCCCAGTCCACACTGAACTTCCCAGTCCACATTAAACGTACCAGTCCACGTTAAACGTCCCAGTCCACATGTAACGTCAGTGCATATTTAACGTTACAGTCAAAATTTAACGTCACTATCCACATTAATCGTTACAATCCACATTTAATGTCACAGTTAACATTTGACGCCACAGTCCACGTTAAACGTCACAGTCCACGTTAAACTTCACAATCTACATTAAACGTCACAGCCCACATTTAACATCATATTCCACTTTAACGTCACAATCCACATTAAACGTCCCAGTCAACATTAAATGTCACAGTCCACGTTAAACGTGTGTTGTCAGTTGCCACAATCCACATTAAACGAACCAGTCCACATTAAACGTCCCAGTCAACATTAAACGTCACAGTCCACGTTAAACGAAACAATGCACTTTAAACGACCCAATCAGCATTAACCGTCACAATCCACATTAAACGTCCCAGTCCACATTTAACGTCACAGTTCAATGTAAACATCACAGTCTAAATTTAACGTCACAGTAGTATAGAAATAGCAGTAAATAAAGGCACCATTTCTGGAAGGGCGAAGCAGAAGATGACAACAACGCCAACGGGTCACAGGGCAGCAACGAAATCTTAAATATGACAGTGATTGAGGCAGGAAACTGGCACAGCATGGATTCTGTCGGGCAGGCCGTGTGACCCCCAAAGGACAATCTACATGATGTTGGTAAAGTTATCTCAACGGCCCTAAAGATTTCCCAGAAATTTATATTTTGCTTTTCAAATAATGCAAAGCGTGTGAGCAAGTGAATGAATAATTCAAAGCAGCTGCAATTATGCACAGCTTCCGCGGGCAGCCATCGCGGAAATTCATAACACATATCAAATTGTACTGAAAGCATACAGAAGGGGGACATTCGTCCAGACTGATAAATGTTGAATGCTTTTAAATTATCACATTAGCGTGTTACAGCGAAAGACACATTTCCGAACGGCTGATTTCTTGACAGGATAGATAAGAAATATTGTGAGTGAAATCTTCACTAGCGGTAGAACAGATGTGATAATCAATTCCAGTAGGAGCCTAAGTGGCGGATCGTGTCAAGCCAGGGCTAATATTATGACTGCCGGTTTCCTTCGTTCACAAGTGAGTCCACAGCTGACTTCAGCCTGATTTTAGGTAGTTTAGATTTGTTCATGTCTTAACAGACACGAGTCGAACACACTGCGATTATATTATAACCAGATATACGATATACAGATCGACTGACTAACTGATCGACCGGCATAGCTATCTTCATGTATTTGTTTGTCCGTTGAGAGGTCACAAAGCATTAAACGAAAACTTGGAAGACATCAGTCAATGAACACTTGTGGCGTACAGAATCACCAACCTCTAAAATCTGATGTTCCACTGTCACACAAGGCGATTGACTTCCTATGCCGCGAATATACTTGACACTATATTACTAAATTCATTCATCTACCTAATAGTTACAGAATAAGATATCGGTTTTACTTGTCATATTATTGTGTTATATTATACATCAGTCATGGGCCATAAACTCTACGGATATAGCTAATCCATCCTATTCCGAAGTTTTAAACTACATCCAACATTCGAGGGGAAGTAAATAAGAAAGTCACAAATGGTTGTAGAAAAATAACTAAATATGATAACAACTTGAAACGAGTTTATTTTTATACATGCATTGTCCCTTTATTTCTCAACATTAATTTCCACCAACATTGATGTACTTATCCCATCGTTTTATCAGTCCTTCCAAACCGGCTGCATAGAACTGCGTGCTCTGTTTTCTAAACTACGTTTTCACTTCACATTCAACTCCGGCGTCATTCGCGAAATGTCTCCCGCCAAGGTGGCTTTTCAGTGGACCAAAAAGGTGGAAATCGCTAGGGGCTAAGTCGGGGCTGTAAGGTGGATGTTCCAGAACTTCCCACCTTGGTTTGCTAATTTTCTCCTGAGTTAATGGAGCCGTATGTGGTCTCGTATTGTCATTAAGAAGCAACACTCCCCTAGTCAGCAGTCCTGGACATTTCAATCGATCATGCATATATATATATATATATATATATATATATATATATATATATATATATATATATATATATATATATATATATATATATATATATATATATATATATGTGCAAGTGACAACTTGAAAAGCATAAACTAGTTAGTCGACAGGTAGACCAAGTGTGTTGCCAGGAATGAGACTATGTTAAGAAATAAGACACACACAATTTCTGGTTCGCAATATTGGAAGAAAAATAATAAGTCGTAAAATTCATGCTACTGAATTACCCTAGAACAAAGAAAGACCATACATATACCCAAATGCAATATCAAATTGAATTAAGCCAACCTGAATCACATCAGAGGTAATGACTATAACTAAAGAAGAAACAACAACAATTCACATAAACGAACATCCCTTGAAACAAGTAAAGAATTTCAAGTACCTAGGAAGTATAATATCATCAAATGGCAGATCAGAAGACGAGATCGAAAATAGATGCAATAATGCAAACCAACTCATTGGACAAATGGCACCAATACTAAAGAACAAACATGTATCAATAACTACTAAGAAAGCACTTTACAACACAATCTTCCTACCAAATCTATGCTACCAATGCCAAACCTGGACAATGACAGAAAAAGAGAAAAGAAAAATCACAACAACAGAAATGATATTCCTGAGAAGAATACTCAACGTATCAAGAAGATATAAGATCAGAAATGAAGAAATCAGGACTAAAGTGGGGGTTATAGCAGCACTAGATTTTATTAGAAAGCAGCAAGTCAAACGGTTTGGCCATGCAAGTAGGTTACCAGTCAACATCATACCACAACAAGCAATGATGTACAGACCATATGGAAATAGAGAAGAGGCCGACAACATAAATGTTGGACGGAGGGAATAGCAGAGTCCATGGGAATATCGATATTTGAAGCCCATAATCGGGCACTCTCACGAATGTTTATACTTCACCTCGACACCGCAAGGTACACGAGGAACATGATGAAATCAACTTTATCAAATCAACTTTATTTTAAAAGGGTCACAAATTGGGCACGCAGGCCCGTCTTACATTCGGCCCTTCCAATCACTCGTCTTTCGTTCATCAAGAGCATTATACATTTACATAGGAAGAAAGATAAACATTATGAAATGAATGTTGTAAACATAATCAAGACAAATTACCATGTTATGAGGCCCATCTCCCACCTACCCATACATCACCCCACCCACACACACAACCCCACCTACCCACACACACACACACCCAGGGACACATACATACCCCACCAGCCAACCCATCCTCCTCTCGCACATCCCCCACCCACACACACTGCCCTCACCTGTTTCCCCAACCAAAACACACTCGCCACCCACAAACCCCCACCAACCCACACATCCCACACCCACCCACATACACATCCTAACCCACACATCCTCTCCCCACCCACACCTCCAACCACCCATCCCCCAGCCACATCTCCATCGACCACATATTCCCCACCCACGCACACACATCCCCCACCAACCCACACATCGCACATCCACTCACACATCCCCAAACCATACACACACATCCCCACCAACTGACATCTCCCTACCCCGACACACACACACATCTCCCTAACCACCTATACATCCCCAATCCACTCACACACACCCCACCACCCACACATACATCCTCCACCCACCCACACATGCCCTAACCCAATCCCCCACCACACACGTCCCCCACCCGCACATCACATACATCCTCTACCACGCAATATTCCCAACCCACACACCGCACACATATCCCTCACCAACACATCCCACACCCACATCCCACCACCCACACATACATCCTCCACCCACCCACACATGCCCTAACCCAATCCCCACCACACACTTCCCCCACCCGCACATCACATACATCCTCTACCACGCAATATTCCCAACCCACACACCACACACATATCCCCCACCCACATACCACACAATATTCCCACCCACACCCACACAGATACCCTTACCCATCCACCCCACATACCCCCACCCACACACACATACCCCACCCACACAATATCCCCAACCAACACACCACACACCTCTCCCCACCCACACATGCATTCCCCATCCATCTACCAACACACACTCACTCACGCAAACATCCTCCACTAAGCACCCCCACACCCCCAACCAAATATCTCTCGATCACAATACCCCTACCCACACACATCCTCCACCCACTCACGCATCCCACCCCGACACATACACATCCCTCACCCACCTACACATTACACACCCCCACCCACACATTCCCCATCCACGCATACATCTCCCACCCATACACCCCACCACCCACACATACTTCTCCCAACCACCACACATCCCCTACTCACCCACACATATCCCCCACCCATACACACATTCCCCGCACCCATCACTCACATCCCCTACACCACACACTATCCCCCACCCACACACATATCCTCACCCATACCACCACAAACAACCCCCCCCCCCCATCCACACACCATGCACACATCCCCCACCAACACACCGCACACATATCCCAAACCCACACACCATACACTTCTCCCCACCCGCCCTTACATCCCCAATCCACCCACACAATCCCCTACCCACACAACCCCGCCACCCACACATACTTCCCCAAACCATCCACACATCTCCACCCACCCACACATATCCTCCACCCATACACACATCCCCACACCCATTCCCACACCCCTACTTTCACCCCCACACATCCATCCACACATCCCACCAACACCCACAAATATCACTACCCACCAACACCCACACACCCCAACCCATCCAAAACGCATACCCTCACCCATATTCCCCCACCCACACATATCCCCTCTCACACACACATCCTCCACACATACTCACACATCCTCACATCTAGACACATACAAAATGCCTCACGTGAGCATTGAAACTAGTATGAACAAACTCCCACACTTTATTCATACCACATACACTGACAATTGTCGTGAGCAGTCTCATAAAAATGTTAAACATGGAGAAAAATGTGTACATAAACAGTGTGTGAAGTAAAAATAGTGATGCACGCACGCACGCACACGCACACACACACACACACCACACACACACACACACACACACACACACACACACACACACACACACACACACACATATTCACTCTCACTCATTCTGTCTCTCACTCAAACTACAGTAATGTACATGAGTTTACATTGTACATGATAAAATCAATTGGTGTTTAACTGATAATATGACAGATGAGAATACACAAACATATGGATTCGCGTGTTACATCACATACGTGTCACATGACATGCATCTGCTCAGCTCTCTCTCTCTCTCTCTCTCTCTCTCTCTTTCTCTCTCTGTATTCTTACATATACAAACACTAACACGCATGCGCGCGCTCACACACACACTAACACATCAACTCTCCCACTGTCTCACTCTCTCTCTCTCTCACACTCACTATTTCCCCCATTCATTCACTCTGTCCATCTTCATTCACTTTATCTCTAACTCTCTTACTCTCTCTCTCTCTCTCTCTCTCACTACTACACAGACAGACACACACCCTCACGCTATCACTCAATGTTTCACTTACCCTAGCGCACTCACTCACTCTTTTACTCTCTCTCTCTCTCTCTCACTCATACACACACACTCTAACACTCATTCACTCACTCACACACACTCACTCTCTCACTCATTCACTCCTCACTCATTCACTCACTTACTCTCTCACACACAATCCTTCACACACACACTCACTCTCTCAGATGATGCATTATGCTGTATGCTGAACCATGTGAGCATCCTATTGCAGATGCTACAGAGTCTATCGTTACTCGCCTGTCACCTCTAATCATCTTCTCCAACCGCTGCACGGATGCCTCTGTTGCAATCTCAACAGGACGACCAGATCGGATTTCATCAACAATTTTAGAGCGTCCTTGAGAACATTTTCTACCCAGCTATGCACCGCTTTACGGGACAAACATTTGTCAGCATAAACAGGAAGCATTTCCTTTGCAGGCAGTCCTTTTGCCCACAAAAAGCGCACAACAGCACGTTGCTCTTTGGTTGTACACTCCGTAAGTACAGTCGCCATTTTGTTTATGCGCTGCGCACGCAGCATGAAATACCTAACGTTACCTGACGAACGGGAATATAAAGTTTGATGTTGCTGTCACCCAATGACACCTGTAGAAAATACCAACTACATTTACATATAAAGTTTGATGTTGCTGTCACCTAATGACACCTGTAGAAAATACCAACTACATTTACCTGCCATCCCAAAGAAATGTGTGACTTTCTTATTGACGCAATATCTTTGAGAAGGTTAACACAACTTTCTACAAATCATCCCTCAGATGACGCACCGACCATTAGTTGACAACCGTCAACCAATTAGCTTTAGTCCTCGAGAGAACGATGCGGAGGAAAGAAACAGTAAGAGATGAGTCTACTATCAATATCACTTTCTCGAGATGTATATTCTATAATATTCGGGTATTACGGGTACTAGTGGAATACGAACATATACATACAAGTAACATTGGAACAGAGACGTCTAATTAGAAATTCACGCATGTATGACTGGCACCTTGCCGTCTTGATTGACGATAGTTAGTAAAATGGAGTTAAACCTCTCCATAACACAAAGCCAGGGCTGAATTTAGAGACCATGTGTTGCCCATGCAGCATGATCCTTCCCTTGGCCTGCCTAGTTTACTCCAGATAGAAAGGTAAACACCAATACATCTGGAACAAGGCCAAGAAGCTGCCAGATCAGCACAGCAATACTCCTAGAACAGTTGCCGACCAAGGCTTAAGGCCTGGCCTGTCCTGCCATGATAAGGAGTCTTTAGGCTGCGTTTCTTCGCTCCAGGGTATGCAAACTGCAGATATTACTCACGATCCTTTCGGATGAACAGCTTCTTTGCTTCAATAAGCGGCAAGCATTTGTAGAGGACAGACAAGTATTATTCTGTTACGACTATTTTGAAATATTATTTAGAGAGGCCAACATTAAGGATCGTATTACAGAAATAAAAGGATATGGTTAACAGACCGTATATGCATATGGTTATTATGTACCGTATATATATGGTGCCTACACATCCGATCATAATACATCTATATAACTGGATGTCTACTTAACCAAAAACTTAGTTTGTCTAGTGGACCAATGACAGACACTGAAATAGTTTCTTCTTATGTGAACAGACTGACGCGTCTATTAGTCGTAGGTCTATTCTATCTCCAGTATCATAAGGATTAACATGCTCTCGTGGACATCTCCCTTTTTTATTATTACCAATATACTTAAAGGAGGTCTGTTAAAAAGGTAAGTTAGTTGCATATCCTTTACAGGACGTTGGCAGTCAACACCAGCATTTTTTGCTGTTGTTGATATCTTGGCTTTACGTTCAGTGGTTTGCCATTGCAAAAATGAACAGATTAAGAAGAAATTAGAAGCAACAGAGATGTGGTTCCTGAGACGAATGTTGTGAATTCCTTGGACTGCCAGAGTAACTAACAACGACTGCCTGAGACAGGCTAATGAAACTAGAACATTATAAACAACAATAAGAAGGTTCCTGAGACGAATGTTGCGAATTCCTTGGACTGCCAGAGTAACTAACAACGACTGCCTGAGACAGGCTAATGAAACTAGAACATTATAAACAACAATAAGAAAGAGACAGACAGCTTTCTTCGGTCATGTGATGGGAAGAGAGGCATTGGAGAACATCGTAACAACTGGAAAGATCGAGGGGAAGAGAGGCAGAGGCAGACCAAGAGAAATGATGCTGGATGGATTGAGACGGTGACATGAAGGAATATCATCAGCAGAATTGATAAAGAACACCAAGGACCGAGATCTGTGGAGAGCCATGAACGTCTACGCCAGCTGGCAGAACACTTGAAGATGATGAGTTTGCCATTGCTTTCTGAACGACCGGCACCCATACCATTTCGTAAAACAAAAAAACAAAAAAAACAGCGCAACGCGGTCTGCTGCCAAACCGCGCGCAATAGTGTTTCAAATGCGGGTATGCGGGAATCACGAACCGCGTTCGTAACTTCTTCGCCATGGAGTTGGGCGTTAAAAAATACCGAACTTTAATTGTCCTGCGCAAACACACGAAGCATGGGATGTGTCACCGGCTGGAATGTGTAAGGTACCTTCATGCGCAGGCGTGCATTTTTTCAGCTCACAAAGAGTGTCAGTCGCTGGCAATCAGCATGTGAGTGAGTGAGTGAGTGAGATTGAGTGAGTGAGTGAGTGTAGTGAACGCCAAGTAGATTTTCATTCAGCTCACAAAGAATGTCAGCCGCTGGCAATCAGCATGTGAGTGAGTGAGTGAGTGGATGTGTGAGTGAGTGAATGAGTGAGTGCAGTGAACGCCAAGTAGATTTTCATTAGTCGTGAAATGACAAACCGACTTGAATATTGGCATGGACACAGTGATTTAGACTCAATAAAGAACCCACCTTTTATCTTCGTGTCTGAAGAGAGTTAAAGCTTCTTGCACAATGAAAGGCCATGCTTCTGGTCTGTTCGTGAGGACACTGATCAGGGGATGTGGCGGACTTCTGTTGTAGAAAACATATTCACGTCACTCAACAGAACAACAAGCATTGTTAAAATAAACAGTAATTAATTGTGACTGTGATGTGTTGTGATGTGTGATATATGACGTGACGTGACATGATGAAACGTAATGTGTGTGTGTGTGTGTGTGTGGTGTGTGTTGCTTGCGCACGCAGATACTCACGTACATGTGTGGACGAAAGTGCGTATGTATGTATGTACGTACGTAGGTTGGCCGGCAGGTAGGCATGCAGACAGGCCGGTAGGTAGGTGATTGGCGGGTAGGGTGGGTGGATGGCGGGTGGTGGGTGGGTGGATGGTGTGTGTGTGTATGTGTGTGTGTGTGTTTGTGTGTGTGTGTATGTGTGTGTTTGTGGTAAAGTGTTTTTAATCACAGGTTTATTCACACTGAAAAATTGGAATCACACATACACGCACATATACAGAGCAAGAGAGAGAGAGAGAGAGAGAGAGAGAGAGAGAGAGAGAGAGAGAGAGAGAGAGAGAGAGAGAGAGAGAGAGAGAGGGGAGGAGGAGGAGGAGAGAGACAGAGGAGAGGGAGAGGGACAGGCAGCTTTGAGGAACTCCACAAATAATGGCTAGTCTTGCCTCCCTAAAGGAAATTACAATAAGAAAGGATCTGATGTCTACACAATTCCATGACTTGACTGTGTGACTATTTTATACAGACCACATTACGTGCAATTCATTCTTAATGAAAACGTCTGCTATTCCTACAGCTCTGGCGCGTCTTACACGCAATATCTTTGTCACGTTTGAAGAAATGAATGGTTCATACAATTTAATGTGGAAGTAAATGAAGACGGACAATTATATTCAATTCTGCGTTGAAGGTAAATAAATGCCATTCATAACAACACGGTACATTTGCATCTCAAATGCCACAGTATGTAAGACTAAATTATTATTGGTTATTTTTTTTTCTGAGCAGACATAAAACAGAACGCAGGGGACAGAAATAAAATATAATGCCATAACACATTTGTGATCTTTGGCGGGTAAAAGTGCACGCAATGTGCATTTAAAAAAAAAAAACTGTTTCACAGTAGTGGGGGTATAACAATGTATAAACACCCCAGTCAGGTGCACGTGGGCCAGCGGAGCCGACAGACGAGAGGGCAGATGGACAGAGAGATGGACGGACGGAGAAACGGACGGATGGAGAGGCGGACGGATGGAGAGGCGGACGGATGGAGAGAGACGGATGGAGAGGCGGGCGGAGGGACGGACGGAGAGATGGGTGGATGGAGAGACGGAGAGACGGAGAGACTGATGACGGAGAGACTGATGGACGGAGAGACTGATGGACGGAGAGGCGGACGGAGGGACGGATGGACGGAGGGACGATGGACGGACGGACGGAGGGGCGGACTGAGGGACAGACAGACAGACAGACAGACAGACAGAACGAACGAACGAATGAACGAACGAACAAACTTTATTTTAAAAGGGTAACAAATTGGGCACGCAGGCTCGTCTTACATTCGGCCCTTTCGATCACTCATCTTTCATTCATCAAATGTGCATGTTACATTTACATAGGGGGGAAAAAACATTGTCAAATAGATTTTGTAAGCATAAGCAATGCATATTACGCATGGTACATTCACATGGAAAACAAAAAAAAAACATTGTCAAATGAAAGTTGTAAACATAAACAGTGCATATTGCAATGTTGTGAGACACATTCCCCATCCACCCTCACATCCCCCACCCGCCACACCACACCCACCCACACATACCTCCACGCACTCCCACACACTGAGGCAAACATACATGCCGCCACCCACCCACTGATCCCCCACCAACACACATTTCCCCACCCACACATACATCCCCCACCCATCCCATAACCGACACGCACACACCCACCCACATATTCTCCACCACCCACCCACACACCCGCAATCACTCAGCAAAACACACATCACAAAACCACACACACATACCCCCGTCAACCCACACATCCCGCACCTATTCCCACATACATCCCGCACCCTCAAAATTCTCCCCACCCACCCACACACACATCAGCCAACCTACATCCACTCACCCACCCAATATTCGCCACCTCTCAATTACACATCCCCTACCTATACACACATCCCGTACCCACAAACACATCTCCCCACCTGCCCATCACATATCCCCCACCCATAAGTACTCCACACAAAAAACACCTCCCACCCACACACACCTCCCCACCCATATGTACCCCACCCACACACATCCGCCGCTCACACACATCCCCCAACCATACACTCATCTCTCACACACATCCACCCAATCACGTACTCATCCATTAACCACTCACACCCACACATCCCCCACCCGCCCATCAACACATGCATCTCTCATCTACCCTCCCACCCACACACACCCCAACCACACGTCCCCCATCCTCACATACATCCGTCATCCACCTGCACATCCCACATGGGTGGATGGATGGATGGATGGATGGATGGATGGATGGATAGATATTAAAACTCTGATCAGCTCCTTTCCTCATCGTCAGTATCTGATCCCTTTTCCGCCATAAGGACCTGGCCCCTTTCTCCCTTTGTGAGTATCTCACCCCCTTGTTTGCCGTATCTGAACCCTTTCTATCACCGTCAGTATATGACTTCTTTTCTCTTGCCGTCGGTATCCGACCGCTTTTACTCGCCGTCATTTTCTCACTCCATTCATCGCCACAGTCATCTATCTGACTTTATTCGCCAAGGGTATCCTATCCATTTTTCTAGCCGTCGGTATCTGACCCCTTTTTCTGGCCTTTTTTCTGGCAGTCGGTATCTGACCGCCTTTTCTGGCTGTCGGTATCTGATCCCTGTTCTCGCTGTTGGTATGTAACCCATGTTCTCGATGTCGGTACAAGACCTATTTTCTAGCAAAAGCCACCTATCCAATAAATAACCGGCTTTCTGATTTGACTTGGAAACCACAAACAGGGTCACGTCACGTGACCAGCTTAACCATCTTAATTACTCTTTAATTAATGCCTACGTCGTTATTTTAGCAACTCCATATTATCTTCTGAAAGATGTGCGAACATTTGTACTTGAGATATAAACGTGCATATACTACTTTCTCTTCCTCCCCCCCCCCCCCCCCCCCCGTCTCTCTCTCTCTCTCTCTAATGACTGTCTTTTTCTCTCTTTCTCGCATACACTTGTATCTTTCCCTCTTGCTTTCTTTTCGTCTCTTTATGTCTCTCTCTCTCTCTCTTTCTCTCCCTCTCACCTCATTTTATGCCTCCCTATCTAACATACTCCCTTCTCTCTTTCTCTTTTTACTCACCACATCTGTTTTCTCTCATTTCACACCTCCTCTCGCGCTTTCCTCCTTTCACGTAGACAACACACTTTAATACCCACGCCATCAGCACTTCGTTTTGTGCATCTTACATCTACGATGCCCCATACAAAAACAACCAAACTCCTCCGTAATGCATTGACTCCTGACACTGATAACAATAAACAGAATATTAATACGCCATCTATCACCGCCAGTATCAAATTGTTTGACCATCTTCTGATCGCCTCATGTCTGATTACGCTTGTGCCAGTTCAGTTTACCTGTTTCCTACGTGACGTTTCGCTGTGATCCAAGTGAGAACAATGACCAGCAGTTACTCAGGATCCCTGAACATCCCTTCAAGTGGGCGCTTCTGTCCGTTTTTAGATTAAGAGAGTTTTGAACTCTCTTTTTGTTAGTCCCCAGTCTTCAATCTTTAGTTTTATTCAATGCTGGCTAAGCGTCAGCATAGTGGTTGCAGTGGTAACTTGTTAAGGCGGTGGTTTTGGGTCAACCCCCATTAGCGCCAGGATTATTTTCCGATAAGTAAGGCTCTAGAAAGTCAACAGTAATCATACAACGGGTACGGGATTATTTTCATAATTGTATGCGAAATGTCACGAAATAAAAGTCCTCAGACGAAGGGAACTGGACACAGCTTCTTATTAAACAGTGACCTAGAGCAGGGGTGGGCAAACATTTTGTGCGTAGGGCCGCACTGACAAATGTAAAGATATTGGCGGGCCGCATATATATATATATATATATATATATATATATATATATATATATATATATATATATATATACCACACACACACACACACACACACACATATCTATATCTATAAAACAGAGTGTATGTTTGTTTGTGTGTGGGGATTTATATATTGGATGCGTTCGATAACGGTACATCCGATTGAGATGAAATTTTCTACACGTCTTCCTTTCATTCATTTGCAACCGACTATAATAATTTCTTAATGTAAAATCGTCGACTTATTTAATAACATTTACTTTTCCATTTTCATTATATAATGTCTATATAGCAGGGGGACTTCACTCTAGAAAAGTTATTTCAAGGGGCATAACTTTTAATAACATTTCTATTTACTTTATAGTCATATTGTTGGACTTACTTGCATTATTGTTAAACTCTTTGTCTATAGTTATTTTGAGGCATATAAGTTATAATAAATAATGATATAATCTTTAAGGCATTTTCAAAGTTTGCATAAAAATAATGCATAATGCATAACATTGTAAAACATCTTTTTCTACAGTTTTCATTGAATGGTGTGTGAAGGACATTCTTTTAAGTTACTGTGCGCCAGGAGCTGGGCGAAATCACGCCGGGTCAGATAGATAGACAGATAGTCGGGAACGGAAGCTTATTTGACTACTTATATGAATTAAATGACATGCTCCCCACCAGGGACTGGGTGAAGCCGGGTCAGACAGACAGATAGACAGACAGACAGATAGACAGACAGACAGTCGGGAACGGGAGAGCTTATATGACTACGTATAAGAATTAAATTACATGCTCCCCACCAGGGACTGGGTGAAGCGGGGCCGGTCAGATAGACAGACAGATAGATAGTCGGAACGGGAGAGCTTATATGACTACTTATATGAATTAAATGAGATGCTCCCCACCAGGGACTGGTGAAGCGGGCCGGGTCAGCCAGACAGACAGACAGACAGATAGTCGGGAACGGGAGAGCTTATATGACTACTTATATGAATTAAATGAGATGCTCCCACCAGGGACTGGGTGAAGCCGGGCCGGGTCAGCCAGACAGACAGACAACAAGCAAGACCAGACGGACTGATAGATAGATAGATCCCCTCCAGGGCCTGGGCGAAGCCGGGCCGGGTCAGCTAGTATATATAGATATATATATATATATATATATATATATATATATATATATATATATATATATATATATATATATATATATATATGTCCATTTTGTTTACAGCAACGAATCACAGTAAGTAATTATTAATTTAGTTTAGTTTAGTTTAGTCGATGGATCAACTTCACGGCACACGGGTGCAACCCATAAGTGCTCCGTTCTCCTCCTAACTCAAACCTGAGTCTGGAGAAACTTAGCTCAGTGCACAACCTCCGTAGCACCGCCGAGGATCCTGGAATACTTTGGGTAGATTTTTAACTCGAAATTTTGCTCGGGTAGCGTCGTTAGGCTACTCTTTTTCGATTTCCAACTGCCAAGGGATTCTTTACGTGCGCAACAATACACACGGGCGTCCGATCTCACTACCCAGAGACCAGAGGAAATTTTCTTACTAGAAGTACACGAGAAAAAAATCCCTGTCATCACCGGGCCTTGAACCCGCGACCTCCAGCTCTCGAGGCGGACACCATACCTGGAGACCACACAGCTCCCCCAATTATTAATTATTTATAGGTTATTAAGCAGTATAAATAACTAATTATTACAATTTTATTTTACTTATACACTTATACATTATATTTGACAATATGGACAAAAACGTTTACTAATTTGTTAACAAGATTTTACAACTTGTTATTATAACAAATATTCTTTATTATCTATCAATGGCTATAATTTATACACAAACCGACTACATTGTCACTATAATTGTTGAGTTCTAATAAGATGTATGTAACTGCTTGCACTTTTTGACAATATTCTTGAAATCTGGAGCAAGTTTACTTGTTGAAATTCGCATGACAGCATGCAAGTTGCAGTCCGACAATAAAGACCTATTCTTAGATTTGTTGATCTTCATGCAAGAGAATGCTTGTTCGCAAATGTATGTTGATCCAAACAATGACAACAGTTTAGTGCAAAGTTTTTCAAGTTGGGAAATGATTCTTGTGATAAAGATCCATAGAAATCCAGCAAACCATCTGACTTGAATTTCTCTTTCAGGTAATGATCTGCTTGTAAGTCAAGCAGCTCCAACTGTATGTCCTCTGTGGCTGTATCAGCTTCTGCACTAAAAGGGGAAGTGGAAATATTGAACTGTGGCTCTAAGTTCTTGAAATCTTGGAATCCCCATCAAAATTCTTCAATCAATGCATCTAATTGGGCTTCGTCATTTTCAGTCACATCACCAGAAATGGTTTCTTGTTTCAGCAAAGGGAAGTGCCAAATTCTTCTTTTTTTTCACTTGCTTGTTTGGAAAAAAGTGAGAGTTTTGCCTGAAATGATTTTACATGTACATACAATTCATGTGCAAACACACCATTGCTCTGAAGTTTGACATTCAGTTCATTTAACTTTTCCATAATTTCAATGGCAAACATAAAGTCTAACTTCCACTCTTTATTGACAATGTTAGTATTAAGTCACATTCAATGCCCTTCAATTCTAGGAACATCACTATTTCTTCTCTGGGGGTCCAACACTCGCCTCGACACCTTGTCGAGACGCAACCTTCGAACACTGGTGTGGTACAGGACATCGGAATGTTCAGTTTCCAAATCGTCAAGTAATGCCTTGAACTGTCTGTGATTAAGTCCTCTTGATCTGATGAGGTTGATGACACTGACAACTGGGTCAATAACATGATTGAATATTCAAAACGGTTTTACACAGACTTTCTTGATGAATCACACAGTGAAGTGGTAACAATGTGTGGTCTGATATTCTGCTTTAGTCTTATCACTTATCAACTTTACTAGAACTACATTTTTTCCAGTCAAAGCACGAGCTCCGTCAGTTGTAACACTTGCCATCTTGTTCCAAACCAACCCAGTTCTTTCAATACAGTTAGTAATAGCATTGAATATATCATAGCCTGTCGTTGTGTCTTTGAGTGACATTACTCAGTAACTCTTCGATGAGTTTGAAAGAATTGTTTATTCCACGTATAAATATCAATAATTGGGCAGTATTGTGTACATCGGTACTTTCATCCAATGTACGAGAGTAACACAAAAATTGTTTACTTGCATCTTGAAGTTTATGCATCAAATTGTAGCTTATCTTGTCAACATGTCTGACCACAGTTCTCCTTGATAAAATAATGTTGTCAACTCCGTTTTGTTTTTTTTTTTTTGGTTCTGGACACATAATGTTTGCTGCATATAGCAAACATTCCTTGATGAACTCGCCATCAGAAAATGGCTTGCTCTATTTTACAATTCTGTGTGACAGCACAAGACTAGCTTCAGTTGCAGCATCTTGAATTGAAGACTGTTTAGGGAAAACAGTTTGCTGTTTCTCAAATTTTTCACCAACTCCAAGCATTTCCTTTCCCTCCCTTAGGTTGTTAAATTGTATCCGAAATCGGAATATTTTTTTTTGATAATGTCTTTTTAAATTGTACTCCTTGAAGACAGCCACTGACTCGCGACACAACAAGCAAACTGATTTGCTACCAACTTTTATAAAACAATACTTAGTTGTCCATTCATCATTAAAAACAAGACATTCATCTTCAATCTTACGTTTGTTATTGACACACATTGTTTTAATAAAATTCGAACAGCTAGAATTGTACAAAACTTTAAAACGGAAATGAAACAACACCTACTTCCGGCTGTGTGTGACAATAAAATAATCGGAAAGCAAGTAGTAAACTCAGAATAAATTTCAGAAATATATCAAGACTACTACAACAACTAAATTAATGTGAACATTGTAAATGTAGAAATAATTTATAGGAGCAAAAAACTTTTAAATTTCATATTTTCTTGCACAATAAATCATTTTATTCACCGGAGAAGTATCTGTTTTTCATAAAAATCATGCTTATTAAATTTTTATATGTCGATAAATATTTCTCTAAACGAATATCGATAAATTAGCATTTTAGCATTATATGGTTCCAAATGTTGCTGTACATAGCCGGAGGCGGGGTTGGAGTGAGCGCCCAACCTTGCATAATACCCCAATCGCTCGTACATTCATCATCTATGCAGCAAAAGTCCAACTTCTGGTCTTCTCATGGCGGAACTGTTTTAACTAACAGGAGAAGGGGCGGCGGCGGCGCGTCACTGGCGCCAAGAAATAACCAGAACGCTCTAGATGTGTATGCACGTACATGCATATGCAGACATGTGTGTGCGTGCCTATACACCTAAACTAGAGTAAGACCACAGTCTGCTCTAGCAAAGGACAGGTGCTGAAGACGGAGGCAACCAGCCAGGAGGCGCACCACAGAAATCAGGATGCCACGCAATCAAGCGTAATGCGTCCTCCGGCTACTGGAGGTCCTTCTCAGATGTCCTGTGGAGCCAGGGGACCAGAGAATAGAGCGTCTGGCCATACCAAACAAAAACTAAATGGAATGCACTGGAAGGCGGAGCGAGTCAGCAACAAAAAATAGGACTATAAAACATCTTGGATCAAGAAAAGGTAAGCTAATTAGAAAGAAATTTTATCAAAAATGTTACAACAATTATAAAGATACATGAAATTTTGTACAATTCAACAAAATAACTTCAAAACGAAGCAACAAATTTTTATTTCTAAATGCCCTCGCGGGCCGCATAAAATCAGTTGCCCACCCCTGACCTAGAGAATTTAATTATTGCAATCCCAAAGATATCAGGAGCCTTGGAATGTGATCAACATAGAACAATTAGTATAATAAGTCATATCACGAAGACTTTGCTACGAATTATCATGCAAAGAGTGAGAAAGGAAATACAACTTGAAATAGGGGAAGAACAATGTGGGTTTGTAGAAGGAAAGGGTACAGTAAATGCTGTGTTTATGCTGCGATCAGTTATTAAACGTTCTATAGAAGTAAACAAAGACACACATCTTTGCTTTATTGTCTACACAAAGGCTTTCGATAGAGTAAGACACGTCAACATGATAGATATGCTTGCAGACCTACAAATTGATGGGAAAGACAATAGACTTATTAAAAACATATATTGGAAACAACAAGCTGCCATAAGGATTGATAATGAAGTGGGACAGTATCAGCCTATTAAGAGAGGTGTGAGACAGGGATGTGAGATGTCTCCATGTCTTTTTTTTTTCCCTATACAGTGAAAATATTTTCAGAAATGTGAAGATATAAATGGAATCATCATTGGAGGACGAAACATCAATAACATTTTATATGCAAATGATACAGTACTGATTGCAGACAATGAGCAGGATCTGCAACAATTAGTAGATGCGGTTGTTGCATACAGTGAACAACTGGGGTTAGAATTAAATTGTAAAAAGACACAGATTATGGTCGTCACTAAGAAGAAAGAAATACCACAATGTAATATACAAGTAAATCGGAATATTCTTCAACAAGTGAATCAGTACAATTATCTCGGAACAGTCATAACATCTGATGGGAGATGCCTTGAAGAGATTAGAACAAGAGTCGCCATAGCGAAAGTAGCCTTTAGCAAGACGAAAAATATACTGACCAATAAAAAGATGTCAATTAGTTAGTTAGTTAGTTAGTTAGTCGACAGATCATCCTAGTTGCACATCGAACCATTCAGTCCATAAGTGCTCGGATCCCCTCCTCAGCAAATCCCGCAGCGTGTAGCGGCTAACGACGCCAGTTCTGTGTTGGTTTATCAATCTTCTTTGGCTTCCTGCGTAGTGTTCTTGTTTGGCCACCCCTCTTTTAATTTGCTGCTCTCGCAGTCTGGCCATTGTTGTAGATTCACAGTCATCACTTGGTTCTCGCAAAAGTCTCACTTCTCGTAGAGCATTCAGAATGTCAGCCTGGTCCATGGCGCGTCCGCCCTCCACAGTAGCCTCACCTGCGAGCTTGTCAGCCCGCTCATTCCCTTGTACTCCCGCATGACCTGGCACGAAGATGAAACTAATCTTTGCCAGCCGAGACCGCTTCAGAGGCAGCAACCATTCTCTTCGGATCGACCCCTCCTCTATCCTCTTGATCATGTTCATTGAGTCGCTAAGGAAACAAGCCCTAGTGAATGTCTGTGTCTCGAGCCATGTTATTGCTTTACTTACTGCCATGACTTCCATGGTCAGGCTACTTGTGGTTTCAGTGAAAGCACCAGAGTCCTCCTTCACAATTCTCCCTCCGGCCCGAGCTGTAAAGGTGTCAATTGAAACGAGAAAAAGAGTGTTGAGGTGCTACATAGAGCTTGTACTTTTGTATGGATGTGAAACTTGGACAATGAGCAGTCAAGCTGAAAAACATCTGATGGCTGTAAAAATGTGGTTTCTGGGGCGAATGCAAAGAATTACCATGGACAGGCATAAAAATAAATGACCAAGTATTACAGGAAACAAATGCAAATCGTAAATTGATTAGAGAAATTAGACGTAGACAGTCACAATTATTTGGACATGTTATGAGAAGAAATGAATTGGAGAACTTGGTGACAACTGGCAAGATCGAAGGAAACAGACCAAGGGGAAGACCGAGAAGTAAATACCTGGATGGCTTGTCCACATGGCATGGTCGAGACAGGAACATTGAGCTGATCCAGGACTTTGGTGATCGAGTGAAATGGCGAGTCATGACTGCCCACGCTTTCCGGCATGGCACATGATGGATGAATGGAGATTCATCATTATTAAGTATTTCAGCCCTAAGACTGGTCGTGACAGTTTCAGATCATTCCATTCCAATTGTCTGTCTTATATGTCATTCACTTTAATTCCAGGTATGTCTGCACTAACGCACTTGTGCATGCTTATTGCATAAATGTTGTCTGTGATCAACTTCTAATATCAGATGCACGTACCGCACCCCCTCACCTCAATTTCTCATGAGCTGGCATTTTTCTGCATGAGTTTCGACAGTCAGATATCGGACACGTTCTGTTCTTACGCATGTTTCTTACAATAAACCTACGTTATCCTTGCTCTTTCCGTATATTTACTCGCCAATATCGATTTATCAAAACTCATCAGTTCATCGCTTTGTCAAGACGCTTGATACGCCCGCTGCTTCTCCAGCGGATACCAATTATCTTATTCCAATACCCAGAGATTACTCCCTGTCTAGCAATTATCGTACAAATGTCCCATAAGCAATAGTAAGAGCATTGAGAATATCAACGGGCTTTCTTTTCTTCACGTCGGGTTGAGAGACACAGTCGTAATGTACGACTGATCGGTGGCAGCTGTCAGCAACATCATGTGCCGCGGTGATAGCGTCGGCGGTCATGGTTTGCCATCTCACACGATCACCAGTCTTGGATCAGTCAGTTGGACTAAACTGTTGTTATCCCGTCCTTGACTTGGGGATGTAAATTACAAGCACCTCAGACATCTAAGTGAGTTCGTCTAATGGCGAGGGACAATGGTAATAGGTCAAGCTATCCCACACGTCCATACCAGTCCAACATGAACCACGCTAGAGTTCAAAGAAAGCGAATATAAAAGGGACGATGTTTTAGGCCCAATTATGTCACATTGTTAAGCCATCCGGGTTATTTCTCTTTTACCTTACCTTTGCAATAATGGCAGTGTAGTTGAATTTTATAGTGAACGGATAATGCCTTGAAGAAGTGCAAAATATCTTACATAAGTGCCATCATGAGACATTTTAATGCTAAAGTAGGAAACCAACATGGCGAGTGCACAGGAGGCAATTATTTACTAGGGTATCATAAAGAAAGAGGAGAAGACTTACATGGTGGGCACAACAGCATGATATAAATGGAGGAAACATCTGGTATCAACGGCATCCAAAAAAAAAAAAAAAGTCTCTTAAAAGTCGACAGGGTCGACTTCATTGCACCGGGTGTTTTATCCCATATGGCTCGGTCTCTTTCCGCAGCGCGGAAAGCGTCGCACAAAGCACGAACCCCGTAGTTCTAGCAACGACCCACAGGAGTCTCCGAAAAATTTAACTTGTGAACCGAAGGGCGTGGCCCGGAATAGAAACCCACAACCTTCGGAGCCCGAGTTAAACGGCTTGACTACTTCGCCACGAAGACTCCCAACGGCATCCAAGAAGATTATGACGCTGAAGAGTCCTGTCAACACAGCAACGGCAGCGATTATCATTTATGTAACATGAAACGTAAGCTCATGAGTTTTCTAGGAAACTAACCGGAGTAAAGGAAATAACTAAGCATTAGGTGACGCAATGGGTAATACAGAAAGTTGAAAGCACGGCAGCTCATTGCTGAAGAAACAAGTGTAGTGCAACGCTCCGGTTAATTAAATACATCTAAAATGTCTTTATTCTTTCCGTTACTTCAGCCTACCTTGTTCCAGACGTACTGGTTATCCTTTCCTCTGGATCAAACAAGGCAAGGCCGAGAGAGGGACCATGTCGTTTGGGCACCACATGTTCTCTGAAGCTCTGTCCAGGCATTGCGAGTTGGAATTTTGGCCAAATTCCAATCCACAAACTTTGGTCTGTCAAGACTGCAAGGTGCCACTCACTCAGTTCTCTGAGTGCTTATCAATAGCTGTGAACGTATTTCTCATGATGTCGTCTTTAATCATTATGTGCAATACTGTATATCTGTTCAGTAATTTCTACTTCTTTCCTCTACGTCTATGAGTACCGATCAATACCCGTGAACGTATTTCTCATATCATTCCAATGCCTTTAATTTTTAAAACATGTTCAGCTTATAGAGCTCCATCCATCCATCATGTGCCATGCCGGTAAGCGTGAGCGGTCATGTTCTGCCATCTCACTCGATCACCAGAGTGGTGGATCAGCTCCGTGTTTCTGTCTCGACCATGCCACAAGGCCAAGCCATCCAGGTACTTGCTTCTAGGTCTTCCCCTTGATCTGTTCCCCTCGATCTTACCAGTTGTCACCAAGCTCTCCAAATCATTTCTTCTCACAACAAGCCCAAAAAATTGTGACTGTCTACGTCTAATGTCTCTAATCAGTTTACGATCTTCATTTGTTTCTTGAAGGACTTGTTCATTGGTCTATCTGGCTGTCCATGGTATTCTTTGCATTTTCCTTAGAAACCACATTTCTACAGCCATCAGATGTGTTTCAGTCTGACTGCTCATTGTCCAAGCTTCACATCCATATAAAAGTACAGGTTCTATGTAGCATCTCAACACTCTTTTTTCTCGTTTCAATTGACATCTTTTTATTGGTCAGTATGTTTTTCATCTTGCTAAAGGCTACTTTTGCCATGGCGATTCTTGTTCTAATCTCTTCAAGGCATCTTCCATCAGATGTTATTACTGTTCCGAGATAATTGTACCTATTGACTTGCTGAAGAATATTCCCATTTACTTGTATATTACATTGTGGTATTTCGTTCTTCCTAGTGACGACCATAAATCGGTGTCTTTTTACAATTTAATTCTAACCCTAGTTGTTCACTGTGTGTAACAACCGCATCTACTAAATTTTGCAGGTCCTATTCATTGTCTGCAATCAAGACTGTATCATCTGCATATCTAATGTTATTGATGCATCGTCCCCCAATGTTGATTCCTTCCATATCTTCAATATTTCTGAAAATACTTTCACTGTACAGAAGAAAACAGATCTGGAGACATTACACATCCCTGTCTCACACCTCTCTTAATAGGCTGATTTTGGCTTACTTCATTATCAACTCTTAAGGCAGCTTGTTGTTTCCAATATATGTTTTTTTACAAGTCTAAGGTCTTTTCCATCAATTTGTAGATCTTCAAGCATCCTTATCATGTTGACATGTCTCACTTTATCGAAAGCCTTTGTGTAGTCAATAAAGCAAAGGTGTAGATCTTTGTTTACTTCTATATAATGTTCGATTACGGTTCTCAGTATATACACAGCATTTACTGTACCCTTGCTTTCTACAAACCCACATTGTTCTTCTCCTATATCAGGTTGTATTTTCCTCCTAACTCTTTGCATGATAATTCTTAGCAAAATCTTCGTGATATGACTCATTATACTTATTGTTCGATGTTGATCACATTCCAAGGCTCCTGATTTCTTTGGGATTGCAATAAATACAGAATTACATAACTCCTGAGGTATATTTCCAGTATCATATATTGTATTAAGCAGACTGGTAGCTTTATCTATTCCATATTCTTCTAAAGCATTAATCATTTCTGTTGTGACGCTAGAGCTATAGAGCTACAGAAAGCTAAAGAATGGGGTGGATAGATTCTATGAAGGGTATTCTACACAAATACAATCACAGCGCTGTCCAAAGTCAACACTCTCCTGCTAATATCGACCACAACTCATCATCGTCCATCCAGTCTATATAAGACATGCGTGCACGCGACCAAAGCAAATTTACGGCACCAACCACACAAAGATATTCAGAGTTCAGTACTACCCAGTAAGATTCTGTATAGTAAAGTAGACGTGTACAGCACGCACGAATGTATAAGGATTACAATAGAGCGTTAGTCTAATTCCACATTTTAGCATTATTAGTTAGGAGAGTACAGCAGTGTCTGTAACAGTGCTTCTGTCAGGTTTGGCTACAGGCAGCCAGATTTGGCGACCAAGCTTGTTGATGTTGGACTCCAGACAAACACGCGGGACTGAAGATCACTGTGTCCGATGTTATTTTCTAAAATTCGGCTCCTAGAAAAGACCTTAGGTCCCGTTCGTTTTCAGCATAAATATTGTCCTGTCTGAGGGACGCGGTTGCGTAGAGGTTTGTTGCTGACCTGCCCGTCTGGTGGTTATGAGTTCGAATCAGCATCGGCGCGGACAATGAGTACCAGTACATGCCTAGGGAAGTAAAGGCGGCCAACGTGATATTGACCACATCACCCACCGAGTGCCGATCGGTCTATAAAAATGGAATGTGAAAGGGTCCTTTTGCTTTACTTGCATTAACCACTTTCCGTCGATCAGCGACACGAAAGACGAGGTTCTTTAGTCAGCAGTCCATCTTCTGATTAAGGAGAGAGAACGTAATAAAGTTCTTTGGTTCTTTTATTTCTCTTCACATTCCATAAACACTTGACGGCACTACCGTGTTTTGTTATTCATTTAGTGAACATGTTTCCATCTCACCAGAGCACACATATCCTGGCGCTATATTTTTGTAAACGTGACAAAATGACGTCGGTTATTTACGTCTGGCCTCTGAACGGAAAAGTCTTATGATTGCGTATGACTGAATGCGTATTCTCACCCCTAACCTGCTTTCCACCTGTCTGTCTGCATGCATATATATATATATGTGTGTGTGTGTGTGTGTGTGTGTGCGCGCGCGTGCGTGCGTGTTGTGTAAGTCTGTCTATCTGTCTGGAGGTTCGTATTATATATGTGCATATATATATATATATATATATATATACACGCACACTAACATCATCATCATCATAATCACAACACCACCACTAAAACCATCATCACCACCCTACAATCTAATCGTCATCAGCATCCCACGCTTAACTGATGCTGGAAGCAAGCCTAAATATCAGAAGCCAGTAGCAGTAAATAAGAAAAAACAATAAGATAAACAGAAAGGGACACCAGACGCACTGGGCATGTGCAGCTAGTTCTATAGTTTTCATAAACAAATCCACACTCGATGGTTGATGTAATAATAACATGCCGGTCGTCTCGTTTTAAAACATTTTTGGTAGCCATTTAGGTTATGTCGACCTGGGAACCCAGATGAATTTCCTTTTACCGTTTTCCTACCAAATTTGTAATGTAGTTTTTTTTTGGTGTTTTTTTTAAATGTATTCCTCGTCACAATATGTCAGAATCACAGCTGTATATTTTTCTTTAATCAGTTTGTGGGTTTCATCTAATTCTATAACAAATTCTCCATTTGTGTTGCTTTCCGTCGACTATATTCTTTGCACTTTTATCACAAATCACAGCTCTACCGCCATCATATGTTTCTGGGCATGTCTACTTACTGTCGGGATCTCACGCCCATATAACAGTGCAAGTTAAGTGTCATCGGTGAAGGAAATTATGTTCCAGATTATCCCCTCCGCAGCCTTGAGACTTCTTGTAGCTGTGCTACGTCCGATGCTTCTCGGTTTGTCTACTTACTGTCTATATCGTACATGCATACAACAGTGCACGTTAAGTATCATCGGCTAAGGAGAAAGGTTTGAAATGTCCCCCTTATCGGTCCTAGCACATTTTGTAAAACGTGAATTGTGTGTTCTATATCTCTTCAGTACAAGTTTCAGTTGCACGAATAATGAGCTTGACTTAATCATATTCACGGGATAATAGCCGGGAAATACAACCAGGTTAAAGACATATAAGCTTACGATTTTTGACATAGTTCGTGTCCTCTAAAAGTACCGGAGAGTTTGAGAAATGTCATCATGGTCTCAACGTTCGAGGGAGGGAAAGTCCTCGTGTTGCAAACGCAGCTCTGAAAGATCGAGTATCCGCCATGATAAGTGGACATCTCTGTAGATGAGTAGAGCAGGAAATTCGCGTGTCCTGTCAGTCAGAAATGGCTGTCAAAGGCTGGGACAAAACATACCCTTGTAAATGTTGATGGCTAGGTACAATTACTACATTATTTTCCCAAGATTTCTTGGAATTCTGCACCTCAGTACGAGAGAACGACGTTAAAGCCCGTGTTGAGCAGTCTTGTGAGATTACGGTAAGATAGTGGCCGGCCGCCATGAGCCACAGGTGACATCAGATGTCATCAAGCTACAAGCTACTGACAATAAAACCAAAATGAACACGTTTAAAATGAGAACAATGAGTGTCAGTACACTAACTGCGATAGAAAAATTAGGCATTGTATTAAAGGAAATGAAAAATAGGAACATTACTATCCTAGGCGAGTGAAATAAAATGGAAGAGATCTGGCAAAATAATAAAGGATAAACATACAATCATCTACTCATGTCGTTATCAGCATGATAAAGAAGTATGGCTACTGTTTGACAAGTACCACAAACTCGATTGATGGTTATCACTGTACATCAGACAGGGCCATCATAGTTAAGATCAAAGGCACAGAATCAGATATAAATATTAAACAAGTATGGTGTAATGGTCGGTCTCTCTGGCCGAAGGGTTACAACACCTTCTTCGTAATCCCGTTTATCACGCAGAGTCTCGTAGCGGGCGAGAGCTGGGAGTGGTTCGACCCCCGCTGGTGACTTGCGGGATAACTGAGCTGGCCGCTCAGAAAGCAATGGTAAACTACTGAGCGTAATCTTGCCAAGAAATCAACAGACAGCTGAAAGATGCTGCTGTTGACAGCGATGTCCTGTAAAGGATATGCAAATTTAAAAAAAAATGGTGTAATGGTCAGGAAATTATGCTGACAAGACATGAGTGTAGAGGGACGAGGGTTCGATGTTAGCCCTTTGTGTTACCTACAGTAGGGAAGGACTGCCATCAATCCCTTGTGCACTCAGGCCTACAAAATGTGATAGTTCTCACACATCACAGACTCATATCAGTTTCCTGTACATATATACATGTGTGTGAGAGAGGCTCTGTGTGTGTGTGTGTATGTGTGTGTGTAAGAGAGAGAGAGAGAGGAGAGAGAGAGAGAGAGAGAGAGAGAGAGAGAGAATTATATCTTGCTTAGTAAGAAATCAGGATAGGTATTTCCTGCTAGGTTAAAGCCCGGGGCATTACAGAACACAGCGAAGTCACTACATCACAAAGAATGAGGGTTGAGATAAAGGCAAACCCTGCAGCTCTTTGAAGGGTATGTATACATATTGTTTCCTTTCCATTTAGAGTTTTTAATACGCGTGTTTGCGTGCACGTGTACGTGTGTTTACGCCCACGTGTACGCATGTGTGTGTGTACCCGTGTGAGTGTGCACCTGTGTGTGTGTGTGTGTGTTGTGTGGAAACAATGATAAAACACACGAATACACACGCGCGCATGAGTGTGAAAGCACATAAGGGCACGCTTTGAAAGATCAAAATATCTAACGCACACACTTCATTCGAGCGACTGCACTCCGTGATACTAATCATATACAGAACCCAATAAATGTAAAAGAAAGAATCTGTGACATATTTGCCATCTACATTGTGGTTCTTACACTAACTAATTGGAAGCCATTGTCAAGGAAGTTATTACACTCTCTAATTACAGTTAATCCAGGTTTTTCCCCTATCCTCTATGTATAATGTAAAACACATCACTCTGAATAAAACTTATTGAGATGACAATAATCCACGTCTTCTTGTGTACCCAACTACAGCACGACTTTCCTAATCCTTCACAATCTCTGGAGGAAATCCTCTTCTCACAGGGAAATTACCAGCAGGACGCAGATTTCTAACGACAGCGATATCTCACAGTATTCGTTCATTAACCTAAAAGTTATACTTTTTCCTATTCTCACAGTATTCGTTCATTAACCTAAAAGTTATACTTTTTCCTATTCGCAACATAGGCCGTCTCCATGGCGATGGCGTTGCGAACGCGATTCGTAATGCCGCTTACCTGTGCCCGAAACACAGCGGCGACAGATTTGGCAGCAGACCGTGTCGCGCTGGTTTTAACCTGCTGGTACAGGAGCCGGTCGTTCAGAAAGCAATGGCAAACTACGAAAGTAAAAACTTGCCAAGACATCAAAAACGGTAGCAAAATGCTGGTGTTGACTGCAACGTTCTGTAAGGGATATGCAACTTTAAGAAAAAAAAATCGTAACATATCGGATCCAGAGCTCTGACAACAAATGTATACGTAGGGAAAGTAATAGTGCTTTTATCTATTGGGCCGTTGTCAAGGGTTCAAATCTTCTGTTCCCGAAACGGAGTCTTTAGAGACCGATTGGCTTCGGCGTGGACCAGCCCAGTGAGTGAGTTGCTAGCTGTGTTTCCTGGGAGATAAGGTGACCGGCATATTACTGACCACACGAGCAATCGAAAGCTGTTTGGTCAAGAACATATGGACCAAGCACCACACTGTCACCATTGCAGGATGGCATGGGCATGGTTTCTTCGCTGGAAACACATGTAATACATGCACAGACTTGAAAACACATGCGAAATCTAGAACTGGCTCTTGTGGTGCACCATCTGTAGTTAGTAAATGTGCTTGCTTAGAGTTCATTACCATGGTCTTCTTCATTTCAGGCACTTTACCGCAATATCAGATCACAAGGTTTTCTCCAAATCCACATATTGCAAGAGTACGTGGCAAGTGCCGGCTCTGTGGCGAAGGTGTTACGGGCGCGATTTATAATCCTGCATACCGCATTCGAAACACAGCTGCGGGCGATTGGAAGCAGGCCGTTTTGCGTTGGTTTTTAATACAGTGGTATGTGTGCCACTCCTTCAGAAAGCAATGGCAAACTCATGAACGTAAACTTACCAAAAAAAATCACAAACAGCCAAAAATGCTGGGCAAAAATGCGACGTCTTGTAAAGGATATGCAACTAATTTACCTAGCAAGTACAATAATCCTGTGATACTAGTTAGTTGCATATCCTTTACAGGGCGTCGCAGTCAACACCATAATTTTTGTTGTTATGTTCTCGTTATGTTCAGTAGTTTGCCATTGCTTTCAGAACGACCGGTATCCATACCATTTCGTAAAAAAAAAAAAAAAAACGCAAGGTGCTCTACTACCAAATAGCCCGAAGCTGTGATTCGAACGTGGGTATGCGGGATTACGAACTGCGGCCATAACACCTTCGCAACAGTGCCGGATGTGATACTAAGAGGCGACTTAAAGAAATCTTGCACCGTGCATAATAAACACATTCACGGGTATTGATCAACACTCTTAGAAATTGGCACTAGACAATACAAACACCAGGCAATATACACACTAGTCAATACACACACCAGGTAATATACACACTTGACAACACACACACCAGGCAATATACACACTAGACAATACACACACCAGGCAATATACACACTATACTATACACACCAGGCAAAACACACGCGAGGCAATATACGCAGTAGGCATTATACGCACTAGGCATTACACACACTAGGTACTATATAGATACATGATATGGCCACAGTGGAATTCATAACAACTGCAAACAAATGCGACAACGCCTCGCTGAAGAAACATGTGTACTTCGACGTTTGTAAAGTGTGGACCGGGATTTTTTCACGTGGACTTCTAGTAACAAAATTTCCCCTGGTCTCTGGACGCCCGTGTATATTGTTGCGCACGTAAAAAATCCCTTGGCAGTTGGAAATCGAAAAAATTTCGAGTTATGAATCTACCCAAAGTATTTCAGGAACCTCGCCGTGCTACGGAGTTCGTGCACTGAGCTGAGTTTCTCCAAACTCAGGTTTGAGTTAGGAGAAGAACGGAGCACTTATGGGTTACACCCGTGTGCCGTGATGTTGATCCATCGACTAAACTAAATTAAACTAAACTTGTAAACACACAAGCCACAAAGAAAATATTGCACGATTTTTTTTTTGCCTGGAATATTACGCTGCATCTCATCAGGTACATACTGCAGAATTATATATCATATGCAGTGAATATAAATTATATTTTTGCTGAAAACTATTGTTCGAAAAATATCAGTGACTATGTATTTTAAGTATTTCAGCCAAAAACATATTACATCAAAAGTTTTCATATAGGATAATGAATACCCATAAAGGCTACCAAGCAGCAACCATGTCAGAAGTGAAGGTTGAAAGCTGACGTGGCTTGTAACTAACCACAATCCCTTACCTAAAATTAACCTCCAGGGGACAGTTGAAGGCAAATGACGAAGGGGTAGATAAAGAAAATGCGGTACTGATAACATTAAAGAATGGATCGGTTAAAACATTACATCACCAACACATTTTGTTAAAAATTGGAAGTAGTTAAAGGACCTCGACTATGAATGCATTCACTCGTTATATGAAGATCAATGTATGTTGCTTTAGAAAAAAAGAAGACAAAGAAAGAAAGAAAGAAAGAAAGAAAGAAAGAAAGAAAGAAAGAAAGAAAGAAAGAAAGAAAGAAAGAAAGAAAGAAAGAACAGAAGGTGGAGGGGAGGTGGAAACAGTTGCTTAGTATATCTACTGATTCCCAATTATATCATATTCCTCCCCGTCCGGTAAATATTCTGCCCATATTCGCAGATTTAAGTATGTTTCACTGTAGCGGGCGCACACGCACGCACGCACACACACACACACACACACACACACACACACACACACACACACACACACACACACACACACACACACACACACACACACACACACACACACACACAGAGCCTCTCTCACACACATGTATATATGTACAGGAAACTGATATGAGTCTGTGATGTGTGAGAACTATCACATTTTGTAGGCCTGAGTGTTAACAGTACAAAGATTAGAGACGGAAACACTCTTTCGATAATATTAATTCATAAAAGATCACTAGTTGAGATCGGTAACTTTTAACACACGTTTTGTTTGGCTTTGTCCTGGGTATAGGTTTTAAACAGATACTCACTTTACCAGAATGTTAAAATATTTACTAATGACCAATCTGATGAAACTGCATTTGGACACTCAGAGTAATTAAAAATTAATGTGTCTTGAAGCAGTTTCCTTTGATGTGATAGGGCATGTGATGTGATAGGGCCATTTGCAAGACTGAATACATTGAGGAATCGGTGGCAATAGAGACCTAACATGCTACACCCAGAGAGATATGAACAAGATGGGAGAGATCTGGAAGAAACTGTAAGAGAGCCATTATTGGAACGATTGTCGTGAGGTGGTTGAGTTCCATAGCTGTATAGCGGGGGAGGGGTAGCAGAAGAAGAGGATGAGGGGGAGGGCGGCGGCAATAAATAATAATAATAATAATAATAATAATAATAATTAATAACAACAACAACAACAACAACAACAAGAATACGAGGAAGGGGTAAAGTACGAAGATCATTAAGAGTTCAGTTATCTGGAAGTTGGCCTGTTTATGTAATGCAAGTTCATAACAGGCCAGCGAACCCATTGCGCACGAATCGCTCAGTGACATCAGGATTGTCAGCCGAAGTAAAGCTCGCAGTCAGCACGTTTTTACGGCTTAGGAAATGTCAGCTTGATACTCATTGATGGGCCAGTGAAATTAGACCCCTGCATGCAAAAAACACGAGTCTTGGAACAACAAGGTAATACGATACATTTCTTGTCTCTTAATGAACACGTGCCGTTAGCAAGTTATAATCTTGTCTTATTCCAGCACCTAAAAACGCAGCTTTTAATGGAAAGGTGGCGGAGGAAATTACCTGCTTTTGTGCTGAACAGGTCTGGGAGAAAATGTGGAAAACAAAAAATCGGATTGGAAGTAGTGGAATGATTCATATTCATTCATATTCTGTAATACTTGAATTGGAAAGTCTGGATTCTTCGCTCTATATCTGCATTCAGTGTTCAGAGTTAGCATCCATATAAGAGACTGGAAGCAGCGCCAGAGATGTGCACAATTTAGTTTTCACAGTGGAAATAATGACATCGCTGTACGAGATGTTACATTCAGTATTATCATAAGATGACAAGTAACTGGATTATGCCTGACATAATACCAGATGACCCGACTCTATACTCGAAATCCATAGTGAACCCGAGGCATTTCAAATTGCATGGTATTTACTCGCTCAACTGTAAACAAGAACATTAATTGCAAACACATACACTCAGAGAGAGAGAGAGAGAGAGAGAGAGAGAGAGAGAGAGAGAGAGAGAGAGAGAGAGAGAGAGAGAGAGAGAGAGAGAGAGAGAGAGAGAGAGGGAGAGAGAGAGGGAGAGAGGGAGAGAGAGATGATAATATTAGTAATAAAGAAAAGACAGGTCGAATATGTCGCCAATATCAAGCAACATACCAAAAGATAGACAAAGATACACATGTGAAGATAACACCAAGAGATGGACGAAAGGCAGTCTGAACTTGTCAGAGTATAAATAGGAGTGAAAGATAACAAGTTTTAAAGGATCCATTGCAAACAACTTTCGAGGGATTGATTGACTGATTGATTAAATGGACTGGTTCGTGTAGCTGATAGTTATTTACCAGCATCTTTTATAAGACTCATTAAAACACTAAAGGAACTCTCGTTATAACTAGTTAACTATCTAACCTGTCTACTACAACAAATTGCCGTGGTTTCGATAAAGAAATAAGCTGACAATGAAACTTCTTCATCTATCAGCCTCCCTTTTCCCACTGACACTATCTACTTCTTCGCTGATACCTGAGCATTAGTTCCCACATTTGTGTTGCTCCTCTCTCTGCATTTCCTTTGCGTTAGCGGTGCTTGGGTAACAAACGAACAACACTACCGCTGAGTTGAAAGGAGTCAAGAACCGTCATAACAGCACTCGAGACATTTACATACGTGCTTCGTCTTCATCTTTAACAACCAACAAAAAGTCCCAATACTAATGTTACCAGTTGATGTATGATTGTCCGTCTCGTCTCTCCTCAGAGTACTGAGTGTCCGCCGGATCTTCTGCTCACACCCTGCTGCATCATTTCCTCTGAGGCGATAATGAGTTATCTGTTCATCCATATAATACACTTAATCCCAAAAGGCTTTGATCAATATCTGCCTCATCGTCAAGTGAATAAAGAATCTAGAACAATACACCAGTGTCTTTTGAATCTAAGTCTTTCCCACATAGGCTCTTCGCAATAAACTTGTATATGAAAGGTAAAGGTAGTCCCATAGAACAAACTACTATTGTGGTGTAAAGTTTAAGTCCTTCACATATTCTAGACCACGCCATACGGACGAGGTGATCAGTTCCCTTCCTCGCCGCTATCTCCTTCCCAGAAACCTCTGAAGATTGGCTGGTACTCATTTTATGAGACTGTGTTGACCCAACACAGCAACGCCAATCAGAAAACAATTATTCTGATTCTGTTTGAGGACTGAACCAAGACCAATGTCTTGGCAGGCACAATACCACCACGGCCCCATACACCCCGATATACATTTTTTTTAAAAAATACGAATGCCAGAACCACTGTAGTATGTCCACATTTGTTTGCCTTCATTCACGATCAATTATTTTGAAAACTGTCTGTTGCATCGTTATGAAATTTTTCCAGCCGTCTTATATTTACCCCCACCCAAGGAATATGTCTTTGATAGGTTCAAAAACAACTTAAATCATTGAAAGAGGCGACATTCCTTTGATGTTTTGCTTAACAACTAGTGATTTCTCGTTAAAAAAGTTATGTTTACGGTAATGGGGACCTGCAAATTCAGATGACAAACAAAGGCGTATCCGGATTCGTATGGGAGTGGGTGCAATGAAAGAAGTATCTTACAATCGACAGGGTCGGCTGCATTGCACAGGGTTTTTATCCCATATGGCTCAGTTTCTTTCCGCAGCGCGGAAAGCGTCGCACAAAGCACGAACTCCGTAGCTCCAGCGACGACCCTCGGGAGTGTCCGAAAAAAATTCACTCTTGAAATGAAGGACGCGGCCGGAATCGAACATACAACCTTCAATCCATACTTTCTCCAATAGTCCTCTTCCTCTTTCAACACATGGTCCTGACGTTTTTTCCAGTAACTTTTATCAATATTTAATAGCGCGGACAGACAGACAGAGACAGACAGACAGACAGACAGACAGACAGACAGACAGACAGACAGACAGACAGACAGACAGACAGACAGGACAGAAAGGTAGGTAGGTAGGTAGGCAGAAAGGTAGGTGGGTGGGTGGGTAGATGGCTGGCTGGCTGACTGGGCGGGTGGGTGGGTGGGTCGGTCGGCCGGCCGGCCGGCCGGCATGTAGGCAGACAGATAGATAGATAGATAGATAGATAGATAGATAGATAGATAGATAGATAGATAGATAGATAGATAGATAGATAGATAAGCAGGCAGTCAGGCAGGCAGGCAGGCGGGCGGGCAGTCAGGCAGGTAGACAGATAGACAGATAGATAGATAGATAGATAGATAGATAGATAGATAGATAGATAGATAGATAGATAGATAAGCAGGCAGTCAGGCAGGCAGGCAGGCAGGCAGGCGGGCGGGCAGACAGGCAGGCAGGCAGATAGATAGATAGATAGATAGATAGATAGATAGATAGATAGATAGATAGATAGATAGATAGATAGATAGATAGATAGATAGATAGATAAATAGATAGACAGACAGACAGACAGACAGACATACATGTAGGTAGGCAGGCAGACAGACAGACAGACAGACAGACAGACAGACAGACAGACAGACAGACAGACAGACAGATAGAACGAACGAACGAACAAACTTTATTTTCAAAGGGTTAAGAATTGGGCACGCAGGCCCGTCTAACATTCTGCCCTTCTATCACTCTCTTTCATACATTATTTCATTCACACATCATTCAAGGCTAACAGAGAACAGCAACAATATAAAAGATATGCATTATAAAGGCATGGGCAAAATGCGAACATCAAAACTACACGACACAGTAAAATTAGATAATGGTCTGACACTTGTTATTAGCCATGTGGAATATACTGGCCTACCAAAAGGGGACTGGCTGTTATACTAGGGTTTTGTTATTATTATTATTATCTCTATTATTAAGGGGGAAGATAATCCGTACTGAGATAGTGTTCGAGTAATTTGCGATTATATGAATAGGGATTGGTGATGTCTTTGATTTCTTGTGGAAGATTGTTCCACAGCTGAGCTGCAGAGTACGTTAAGCTTGTTTTGTATAAGTCAATCCTAGGCTTCGGAATGTGTAATATATTTAAACGTTTACTGTGTCTATCATTATATTTAAACAATGGCCAAAGGTAATTTGGGGCATTCCGATGCAGGATTTTGTGAATTAGTTTAGCTTTATTGAAAAGCAGGCGTTTGCGGAGTGGTAGTAATAACTGAAGGCGTTTATACAGGCTAGGATTGTCAGATAAATGTTTGTTATAAATTAGACTCATGGCCCGTTTCTGGAGTGAGTAAAGTCGCTTGGTGTTTGAATTAGAACAACCGTCCCAGATTGTAGAGCAGTAGTCAAAGTGTGTATGTATATGAGAAGTATAGAATAGTTTCCTTGTGTCCTCATCAAGGAAGTTTTTAATTTTGGCGAGTTGGTAGACCTTTTTCGCTGTTTGTTTAATAAGCGCTTGAACGTGGGAATTAAAGGTTAGGTTTCTATCAATGATTATGCCTAATGTTTTGTGCTCAATTACACTTTCTACTGGCATGTTATCGATGTGAAGTTGAAGTGATCTGTGTGAGCTTAGAGTTTGAAGTCTTTGTCTGGTTGTTAGTAACACTGATTTTGTTTAGTGATG
>JACEFZ010011816.1:57500-65031 GCA_014155875.1 Cepaea nemoralis | reverse complement strand
TCCTCCTCCCCTCACCCATTCCTCCTCCTCCCCTCTTTCTCATCCCTCCTCCCTCCTCCTTCTCCCTCCTCCTTCTACCTCTTAATCCCCCTTCTCCCTCCACCTCCTCCCTCCTCCTTCTCTCTCCTCCTCCTCCTCCCTCCTCCTCCTCCCTCCTCCTCCCCTCCTCCTCCTCCCTCCTCCTTCTCCCTCCTTCTCCCTCTCCCTCCTCCTCCCTCTCCTCCTCATGCGTTCTCCGCCTCCCTCCTCCTCCCTCCTCCTCCTTCTCCTTCCTCTCTCTCCACCGCCCTCCTCCATCCTCCTTCTCCCTCCTCCTTCTCCCTCCTATTCTCTCCTTTTCCTCCTCTCTCCTCCTCCTCCCTCCTCCTTCCTCCTCCTTTCCCCTCCTTCCTCCTCCTCCCTCTTCCTCCTCCTCCCTCCTCCTCCTTCTCCTCTTTCCCCCTCCTCCTCCTAATCCCTCCTCCTCCCTCCTCCTCCCTCCTATTCCTCCCTACTCCTCCTCCTCCTCTCTCCTCCTCCCTCCTCCTCTTCTCTCCACCTCTCTTCCTCCTCCCTCCTCCTCCCTCTTCCTCCTACCTCCTCCCTCCTCCTCCTCTCTCCTCCTCCCTCCTCCTTTTTCCTCCCTCCTCCTCCCTCTACCTCCTCCTCCCTCCTCCTCCTTCCTCCACATCCCTCCTCCTCCCTCTTCCTCCTCCTCCCTCCTCATCATTCTTCCTCCTCCTCCTTCTCTCCCTCCTCCCTCCTCCTTTTCCCTCCTCCTTCTACCTCTTCCTTCCTCCTCCTTCTCCCTCCATCTCCTCCCTCATCCTCCTCTCTCCTCCTCCTCCCTCCTCCTCCCTCCTCCTCCCTCTCCCTCCTCCCTCCTCCTCCTCCCCCTCCTCCTGCGTTCTCCTCCTCCCTCCTTCTCCTCCTCCCTCCTTCTCCCTCCTCCTACTTCTCCCTCCTTCTCCCTCTTCCTCCTCCCTCATCCTCCTCCCTCCTCCTCCCCTCCTCCATCTTCCTCCTCCTTCCTCCTCCTCCTTCTCCCTCCTCCTCCCTCCTCCTCCTCCTCTCTACTCCTCCTCCTCTCTCCTCCTCCTCCCTCCTCCTCCTTCCCCCTCCTTCCTCCTCCTCCCTCCTCCTCCCTCCTCCTCCCAGACAGACAGACAGACAGACAGACAGACAGACAGACAGACAGACAGACAGATAGATAGATAGATAGATAGATAGATAGATAGATAGATAGATCGATACATCGATAGATAGCTAGATAGCTAGATAGATAGATAGATAGATAGATAGATAGATAGATAGATAGATAGATAGATAGATAGATAGATAGATAGATAGATAGATAGATAGATAGATAGATAGATAGATAGATAGATAGTCGGGAACAGGAACGGGAGCTTACATGACTACTTATATGAATTAAATGAGATGCTCCACACCAGAAGCCAGGCGATGCCGGGCAGGGTCAGACAGACAGACAGATAGACAGACCGACAGACAGACAGACAGATAGACAGACAGATAGATAGACAGACAGACAGACAGACAGACAGACAGACAGACAGACAGACAGACAGGGAATGGGAGCTTATATGACTACTTATATTAATTAAATGAGATGCTCCCCACCAGGAACTGGGCGAAGCCGGGCCGGGTCTGCTAGTATCTAATATTTGTGATGTTACGTTCCCCCTACGGTGATTCTTCAAATACTTGTATCTTCTAAATTTCTGAAACCTTGACGGACTATAGTAATTGTGCTTCGAACAAACAAAAATATAGGCGTAATAACCTCTCCATAGCACAATGCCTGGGCTGAACTATAGAAGCCATATGTTTTCCATGTTTTAACTGTCCGCTTGTCTTAACTTTGATGCTAAACCAGTTGCCGACCAACGCATAAGGCCTTGTCTGTCATGCAATGACATTTGGTCGTTAGGTTGCAATTCCTCGCACCAGGATAAGGCTCGTGCCCTCCCAATTGCGCCCCTCCGCCCAAATCGTTGGTACAATGTGGTGTGTCATGTTTAGTGAGCGTCGCCCAACATTCAGCGCTAACAGAAAGCAGGTAGTACCGTCTACTGTCATATGGTGGCTCAGTCACATCTGACTACATACGATGAGCTATGTCATACAATAACACAGGCTTGTAGTGATATGATGAACCATGCCGTACAATAACACAGTATTGATGTGATATAATGGACTATGACATACAATAAAGCAGGACTGCTCCTGTTAGGTACTCACAGTCTTCGACTTCCACGTTTACTGTTTTCTTATCTGTAATACTCGAATCTACGGCTACACATGAATAGGCTCCCATGTGCGTACAGTTGACTCTTTTTATCTCATGGACAAAAGGAATTGTGTACGTGGTCATCTCAGCTATGACATATTCATGTCTTTTTATAAAGACTTCAAATGGGCATCCGGCCACGGAACATCTCATTTCTACTTTATCGCCGTATCTACTCACCGCTGTGTAATTGTTATTTGCAGAGAACTGACTCACCCAAACTGGACCTGGAATGGAATGATAACAGATTATAAATGTTTAATATTATGAGGCTATAATAACTATGTCTGTGTTGCTGACGGTGGTTGTTGTCTGAGAGGTATGACCATAGAAAATATAGGTGACGAATCGGTCTGAAATATTGCATCCAATATGCGTATTATTGTCAGTACTATTTACATCAAGGTAATTACTTTAGTAAATGAGTGGTAGCATGATCGTACGTATGGCATAGAAGCGCTTCAATTTGACTTCCGCTTTCGTACTTTCATGTTTACACGCTAGGATCTTGGAAGAAGCTTGACAAGTTTTGACGACAACTTAAGTTGGACTAGACATGTTTCCATCTTGTGAAAAAAAAAATGACGATTAGCTGTGCATAATTATTAGGATTAAGAAGTACATCAATGAGCTCCTTTTGTGCTAACAGCTAATGTACACCGTTTGAATTTCTCCATGACGCCAATCTTTGGGTGGAAAACTGCTGTCAACAAGTGTTAACCCCATCGCGGGGAAAAGTTATTTCCTATAACGGTTTTCATATCTCTCTCTCTCTCTCTCTCTCTCTCTTTCTCTCTCTCTCTCTCTCTCTCTCTCTCTCTCTCTCTCTCTCTCTCTCTCTCTCTCTCTCTCTCTTTGTCGTTATCGATTAACCGGTATTCATGATCAAGTAAATGTGTGTATATATATATTGATTGCCATGGGTCCGTATTGGGTTAGATTCCACCCTGGTCTAAAATGAGTTACCCTGCGTCAAGCTATCTGACTATTGTGCTGTAATATTGCTTGTTGCTGAGCACAATTTGTAATGGCTCAGAAGAGTTGACATTGTCAAGGTACAGCACTGCTTGTTGAGTGTGGTGGCCTGAGTCGGTTGCTTATTATCAATAAACTGATTCATCTTGTAGTCGAGTGGTTAGTTGAGCGACAATATTATATCATAACTACAGTTTCATGTCAACAAGTAAGTGGCTGGTTAGACTATTATCATTTCACTCTCTTTTACTCTCACACCATATACACGACGAACCACAAAGTGACATTAATTATAAGCACTGAACCAAAACGCCGAACAAGTTCACGTCCTCTATTGCACTGATGTAGTTACAATAAACATACATCTATTCTCCAGTATTTTTCAGTTAAAACAGTTCTATATCGCAATATCTAAATATACATAAATGGCTGCGACACCAACGTTGCTTTTGCCCACAACGGATTCAGACTCGACATATCTCTCTTCTACCCCTGTCATTCCCTGAGTGACTGATGAAGGAGATATCCCTCTCTCTCCTGGACCACCAGGTCGAAACCGTGCTTCTCGCGCAAGACAATCTGCCCTTTCAACCGCGATAAGATTGTGGGCTTTAGTAACACTGATTGGTCCATGGCAATGATCTTATAATCATCTAGTGCTTTACAGGTTGGTGTGGGGGATCATGCCCCTCAACAAATTGCGATCTCCGACTGCATACATCAATTTGTGTTGAAGATTACCTTCCGTGCCGTAGAACAAGACTGTCAACAATTTTCTCACGCTGTCGTCCTATATCTATTTTTCCTCAAATCTTACTGGTTGCCACAACAGGCTCCACTTTTAGGCCTTAAACAATCTGATGTTTGTGATAAGCTATCTTTGCGACTTAGGTTCTGTAAAAAAAAAAAATATCCAGATTGCTCATTTTGGCTGGAAATGCGAATAGAAATAAAATTATATTCGCAATGGAAGTAGGTCACGTGATTATTCCTATGCGTGATTCCATATTACAATATTTTGTTGTCCTATTAACGTGTCCTCAGTAGCATAATGGTTAGTGGCTATAATGTAAACGGTACTATCTGCTTTCTGTTAGTCACGAATATTGGGCGGCGCTCACCAAACCTAGCAATTCGCATTGTACCAACGGTTTCAGGCGGAGGAGCACGATTGGGAGGGTACAAGGCGTATCCTGGTGTGCTGAAATGCAACCTAAAGATTACATTTCATGGCAGGGCAGATCAGACCTTAAATATTAGTCGGCAACCCTTATAGGATGGAACAGGAGGACAGTTAGAGCATTGCTTTGCTGATTGAGCAGCTTCTACAGCGTTTCTTTTTCTAGATGTATTCGTGTTACTTTTCCTCTGGAGTAGACTAGGTATGCCGAGAGAGGATCATGCTGCAAATGCAACACATGGTCTCAAGAATTTAGCACCGTATTGTGGTATGGATAGGTATAATATCCGATACCACCCTGGGTTGCTTTTATTATGTATAGTTTGAAGCACAATGTGTCTGTAAAGACGATGAGGTGCCAGTGAAGATGGCTAACATTTTGTGAACGACACCTCTTTATAAAGTAAAAGAGTATAACGTCATTGTGTACTCGAATGTCATCATATCATCATCATCTTCCATTATTGCCGTCAAGCGTCAAGGGGATGAATAATTGGCGCTCCAGCACCTTATGGGTGGCATTGGATAATCTCAGTCCGTGTAATTGTACAATGTCTTTGATGTCCTCAATCTATTTTCGTCTTGGGCGTCCTCTTAGTCTCGTCGTGGATGATCTTTGATGAAGAGCCAGTGATGGTAGTTGATGGTGTTGAATTCTAGCGAGATGGCCACTTGATCTTCTGTCTTTCAATAAATGTGGCACAAGGCGTTAACCCCACTGTCTGTCTGATTACATTATTTCTTACTCGGTCTCGGATTGTTAAGTTGGAAGCTCTCCTCAGGCATCTCATTTCACAGGTGTTGATGTTGCGAAAGTGTGATTTGGATAAAGTCCAATTCTGAGATTGGTAGCATAGGGTCGGTGTGAATATGGTGTTTATTATCTGTCGTTTTGCGGACATGGGTATATTTGGATGTTTCAGTAAGAGTGATTGTTGATATGTAAGTGCACTTGCTTTCTGACATCTGATTTCGATTTCTCTGTCCAATCCGCCATCTTCTGCGATTATCCATTCATCGCGTGCCATGCCGAAAAGAGTGGGCGGTCATGACTCGCTACTTCACTCGATCACCAGAGTCGTGGATCAGCTCAGTGTTCCTGTTTCTACCATCCCATGTGGCCAAGCCATCCAGGTATTTACTTCTCGGTCTTCCCCTTGGTCTGTTCCATTCGATCTTGCCAGTTGTCAACAAGTTCTCCATTTCATTTCTTCTTATAAACATGTCCCCCCAAAAATGTGACTGTCTACATATAATTTCTCTAATCAATGTACGATTTTCATTTGTTTCCTGTAGTACTTGATCATTGGTTTTTCTGTCTGTCCATGGTATTCGTTGCATTCTCCTCAGAAACTACATTTCTGCAGATGTTATTCAGCTTGACTGCACATTGTCCAAGTTTCACATCCATACAAAAGAAAAGGCTCTATGTATCCCCTCAACACTCTTTTTCTCGTTTCAATTGACATCTTTTTATTGGTCAGTATGTTTTTCATCTTGCTAAAGGCTACCTTCTCTATGGCGATTCTTGTTCTAATCTCTTCAAGGTATCTCCCATCAGATGTTATGACTGTTCCGAGATAATTGTACAGATTCCCATTTACTTGTATATTACATTGTGGTATTTCTTTCTACCTAGTGATGACCAAAATCTGTGTCTTTATGCTAGTTAATTCTAACCCCAGCTGTTCACTGTGTTGAACAACCGCATCTACTAATTGTTGCAGATCCTGCAATCAATATTGTATCATCTGCTTATCTAATGTTATTGATGTTTCATCCTAAAATGAAGATTTCATTTATATGTTCTACATTTCTGAAAATATTTTCACTCTGTTGGGGAAAAAATGATCTGAAGACATTACACATCCCTGCCGCACCCGTCTCTTAATAGACTGATATTCTTATATTCTAATTTTAAAAAAATTATTATATTCTAATCCTTATGGCAGCTTGTTTTTTTCCAATACATGTGTTTTATAAGTCTAATGTCTTTCCCATCAATTTGTAGATCTGCAAGTATATCTACCATGCTAACATGACTTACTCTATCGAAGGCCTTTGTGTAGTCGATAAAGCAAAGGTGTATATCCTTGTTTACTTCTATAGAAAGTTCAATAACTTATCGCAGCATATACCAGCATTTACTGTACCCTTTCCTTCTACAAACCCACATTGTTCTTCCACTATTTCAGGTGGTATTTTCTTCCTCACTCTTTGCATGATAATTCGTGGCAAAATCTTTGTGATGTGACTCATTATACTAATTGTTTTATGTTGATCATATTCCAAGACTTCTGATTTCTTTGGGATTGCAATAAATACAGAATTACATAATTCAGAAGGTTTATGGTTAGTTAGTTAGTTAGTTAGTCTTTCCTCTTGAGCCTAAGGCGGCGCATATGGCAGAAGTCATGTCTCTCCGTGTCTGTCGGTTCGCTGCTACCCGTTGTAGATCCTGGATGTTCACTTGGCCGTTGAATGAGCCTTCTCTGATGATGTTCTACGCAGCGTCTCTCTTGGTCTTCCCCGTTTTCTTTTCCCTACTGGTGACCATAAGAGGGCTTGGTTGGGGAGTCTTGTCTTGTCCATTCTGAGTACATGGCCGATGTAGTTCCAACGGCGTTGTCTTATAAAATTGGATACAATATCTTGCTTAGTCTATTGTCTTATTTGTGTATTGGTTCTGAAATCTGTCCAGTGGAGTTTTAGAATTCTTCTAAGACATTTATTCTCAAAATTGTATAATATTTTTTATCTAAATCTACCGTTGATTTCCAATTCTTACATTCGTACGTTAGCACTGAAATCACACAAGAGTTGAAGATTTTAAATTTCGTATGTTTGCTGAGTGTCTTTGACTTCCAGATGTTTGACAGTTTATTGAAGGCACCAAATTCCAGTGCGATTCTAGATAATATTTCTGGCGTTGAGTCCCCTGTAGATGTTATTTTGTCTCCTAGGTACATGAAGCTGTTGACTTTTTCAAGAACATGGTTGTTTAATTTGGTGTCGTCTGAACTGTTGGTAAGATCTAGTTTGAGAATATCCTAGGAATTCAACAGGTTTGTGCGAAGCGTCTAACA
>JACEFZ010011816.1:0-52500 GCA_014155875.1 Cepaea nemoralis | reverse complement strand
CTCTCCGCTTTTATGGTGCGTATCATTTCTTCATTTTCCTGCTTCTACTCAGCCATATGTTTCGCTTCTTGCTTGATGTTTTGCTGGATCTCCTTTATTTCCGCCAGTAGTGTTTCGTTCAGAAAGCAATGGAAAACTACTGAACGTAAAACTTGAGTAGTACATCATCAGCAGCTGAAAAATGCTGGTGTTGACTGCAACGTCCTGTAAGGGATATGCAACATTAACAAAAGTATTTCGTTGTCGCTGGTCGGAGTCGGTGTCAGCAGTGCCTTGACTTGTTTCTTCAACTCGTCTATCTGTTTTTGCAGTTGATCTCTTTCAGCTTGTGATATACCCGTGGCTGTCTCGCCTCTCCGCATTGCTTCCTTGAATGGTATCTTTGTAGTAATTGCGATCCTTAAGGCGTCTCTGTGTCTTTGGAGATGCGGACAGCCCAAGTATCTTGCTCCATGCTTGCCCAGGCAGTTGGCGCACTTTCGTTTGATGTTGGGTGCTCGGAAGTCCGTGTCCAGCTTGGCCAGCGGACACTCCTTGAAGGCGTGGTGATCGGCGCAGTACCGGCAGATTTCCGTCTTACTGCGACATGCTGCTCTGCTGTGGCCGGCCCTCTGGCATTTAGAACATTGCCACACATTCAATCTCAAGGGTATTTAAAGCACGAGGGGAGGACGCTATGGCGGTTATTAAGACATGGTGAAGGGCGCCATGGTTGAGTTGAAGAGCATAGACTTCGGGACCTAAGTAAAATTAGGAGCCAAGAGTGAGCAGAGGTGGAAGAGTGACTTATTTGCCTGGGACTCTAACGGCGAGGACAGGCACCAAAAACAGCTGTAGAATGTACCAACCCATTAGAATATTTACGATCAAAGATTTGTCGCTAGAATATCGATATGACATTGAGGATATGATGTCTGAGATCGTTGTGACAAAGGAATAGAGGGAAGATGAAATGCACATTATTGCGATATACTTCGAACCAACACAAACATTTGTGTTTTTATTTTTTTTTTAATGTTTGGCTAACCTTGGCCAACCAGGGGTCATTTATAGATGTTGATTTATTGTATGATTTAATATGGCCACTCATCTTGTATGCATTATGCTTTCTGTCTTTGCCTTTTCTGGAATGCTACACAGCTCCTGAAACTTTCAGGCCACTATAGTCCAGAAATAGAGTCACATGGGAACAGTAATGAATCATAGCTGAGGCTACAATGGAATATCATACAGAAACTTTAAATAAAACACACTCTTTTGAGAGGGTGTGCCATAGAGAGACTGTCTGGGTACATCGCGCCTGTGGTATGTTTACAAGAGACATAGGCGAGTTTTGGAGTTTTTTTTTTTCCTTCGTTACGTGGCTTCGCGACGATACTACATTCGTTGTTATCAGGTGTGAATGATCACTGGGTATCACACTGCACGGTTGAGCACCACATATGTTTCATGGGCAATGCTCGATAGGATACTTTCACACGCCCTGGAAGACAATGTCATTATGACGCCCCACTACTGTACTATTTCAGTGGCGCTTCGTTTATATCTCTAGAGATGCTTGATCTTGATCCTGTCTTTGTAGACATATCTCCTTCTACTTCTGATGGCCGTTGAGCCCTTCCATCTTGTACAGTCTATAACAGTTAACTACTTAGGCCGAACTCAACGTAGCTTGAATAACATGACACTGGTATAGTTTTCCACATACTCATCTCATCTCATCTCATTTCATCTCATCTCATCTCATCATGTTCCTCTTGTACCTTGAGCTGTCGAGGTGAAGTATAAACTTCGTGAGAGTGCCCGTGTATGGGCTTCATGTATGATATTCCCATGGACTCTGCTATTCCCTCCGTCCAACGTTTACATGGTCGGCCTCTTCCTCTGTTTCCATCTGGTCTGTACATCATTGCTTGTTGTGGTATGCTGCTGACTGGTAACCTACTTGCATGGCCAGAACCATTTGACTTGCTGCTTTCTAATAAAATCTAGTGCTGCTTTAACCCCCACTTTAGTCCTGATTTCTTCATTTATGTTCTTATCTCTTGATACGTTGAGTATTCTTCTCAGGAACCTCATTTCTGTTGTTGTGATTTTTCTTTTCTCTTTTTCTGTCATTGTCCAGGTTTGGCATTGGTAGCATAGAGTCGGCAGGTAGATTGTGTTGTAAAGTGCTTTCTTAGTAGTTATTGATACATGTTTGTTCTTTAGTATTGGTGCCATTTGTCCAATGAGTTGATTTGCCTTATTGCACATATTTTCGATCTCGTCTTCTGATCTGCCATTTGATGATATTATACTTCCTAGGTACTTGAAACTCTTTACTTGTTTCAAGGGATGTTCGTTTAGTTGAATTGTTGTTGTTTGTACTTCTTTAGTTATAGTCATCAGCTCTGTTTTGCTTGTGCTAATCTTCCTGTTATGTTCCCTACACATTTAGTTTAGACTATTCATGTGGTCTTGTAATTCAGCTTCTGATTTTGCTATTAGTGCTTGGTCATCCGCAAACAGGAGTTCTCTAATGGTTAGATTTGCAGATGGTTCTTCTTCTGTGTTCTCGTCATGCGGTATTCTTGCTGACTCTGCTTGGCTGGTTTCTTTACATATGTTGTCTATATATGTTATGAACAAGAGAGGGGACAGGACACAACCTTGTCGTACTCCAGATCTTATGGTGAAGGGTTCTGAGTGTCCTCCAGTTGCTCTCACTATGCATTCACTGTTGTTGTATAAACTTCTACATATGTTTGTTAGATGTGTACTCACTCCATATTGTTTAAGGATTTCCCACAGCTTGTTTCTATCTACTCTATCAAACGCCTTTTCTTGGTCGACAAAGGCTAAGTAGAGTGTTTCATTGAATTCGATTGATTTTTCTATAAGTTGTCTAAGAGCAAAAATGGCATCTGTACATCCTTTGTTTTTCCTAAATCCAAGCTATGTTTCGCTTATTGGGGTTCTAAAGTAGTTCGTAATCTTTTTTCTAGAATTTTGCAAAATATATTCCCAGTATGACTCAACAGTGAAATGCCTCTGTATTGTTTGCAGTCTCTTTTGCTACCTTTGTTTTTTCCAAATTGGGATAATTATGGCGTTTCCCCAGTCTCGTGGTGTCTGTTGTTCTACACAAACATGGTTGAATAGTCTATGTAGCCAAGCTGTTCCTACTTCTCTTGCTGCTTTAATTAGTTCATTTGGTATTTCATCCTGTCCCGGTGATTTGTTCAATGGGGATAACCTGATGGCTTCTATAATTTCTTCTTTTATTATGTCTGGTTCTAGTTCTTCGATGACATCTATATAGGTCTCTTGAATTCCTGTGACATCTGATGGGATGTTGAGAAGTTGTTCGAAACACTGCTTCCATCTGGTTAAGATTTGTTTTTGTTCACTTATAGGTTCTCCATTTTCGCTGTTAATTATTTCAGTTGGGTAAAAGGGTTCTCCTCTGGTTCGCATTGCACGTATCTTTTTGTAGAAGTTTCTAGTTGTCTCCTTGTAATTTTTATTTAGGGTTTCTCCATACTCTTCCCAGTCTTTTTGTTTTTCCCTCTTTACTATTCTGTTCACATGTCTTCTCGCTATTCTATATTCTATGCAATCACATTTCTGTTTGCTCTTCAACCACTTTTTATATTTTTCTTTTTTGTCTTTTACCGTTTCCTTTACTTCTGCGTTCCACCAACTTGTTATTTTCTTTAACCGTGTTTTGCGTTTTTTCGTGGTGCCACATGTTATTTTTGCAGTATTTAAAATGCTTGATTTGAACATTTCCCATTCTTCTTCCACTGTTTTTCTTTCTGCAGGTAATTTTTCAAAGAGTTCAGTTAGTTCTTTCTCATAATTTTCTCTTACTGCCTCGTCTTTAAGATTTTTTAAGTTTACTGATTCGCATGGCATGTATTTTCCTGCTCTTTGTTTTCTTCTTCTGATTGCTCTTATTGTGGCATCGATTGCTTTATGATCTGTGTTTATACTGAAATTGGGCACTGCCCTTGCATCTAATATATTTCTCTTTCTGTTGTTTCTTGTTAATATAAAATCAATTTGGCTTTTAGTATCTAGATCGTTCCATTTATACCAGGTGTATACTTATGAATCCTTATGTTTATAGAATGCGTTTATTATATAGAGGTCGTGTTGGATGCAAAGCTCTAATTGTCTACTTCCGTTATCATTCCTTTTATTTTGCTTGTCTCCAAATGCTCCCAGATGTTTTACTTTGCCCACTCTGTTATGTCCTAGTCTTGCATTGAAGTCTCCCATAACTATGATGTTGTCCTGCTTATCTATTTTATTTAGCACGCTATGTAGAAATCCTCGCATTCTTGCTCATTATTGTTTGCATTACATGGTGCGTATATTTGTACATATGTTGTAATTGTTTGTTCTTTTATTCTCACTGTTATGATTCTTTCAGATATATATTTTATTTCTAGTATTCCTCTTGCAAGCCGTGGTTCGATAACTATTCCAACACCGTGTCTTGCCCTTTCTTTCTGTTCTATTCCAGAGTAAACACACGTGTAACTGTGGTGGAGCTCCTTGCATCCTTTCCCCTTTGTTCTGGTGTCCGCTATTCCCATCAGTCCAATTTTCCTCTCTTTCATTGTTTCTATAAGCTCTCTTCTTTACTATTGAAACCACAGACATTTATTGTGCCTATCTTTAGAGTCGCTGATCTATCTCGTGGTCCATTAACATTGCCGAGTAGACATCCGTTTGGGTCAGTCCGTTTATACTTCTTAGGTTTTCTACGAGCAGTTTGAAGATCCCCTGCCGGCTTGCTAGGCCAGTCGCAGGTTTAGGACACTAATCTGAGCAAAGGGATTCCACCCCCTATGGCGAGCCATAGCCCCGTTATTCCATGACCTCGCGGTCATGGTTGCCCGGTCTGCACCACGTGGAGGTGGGGGTTGGCTTGTGTAGTCTGCGGGTCATCGGCAGGCTACTAATTTTCGCTCTTCACCCCTCCTGTGAGAGGCTAGCCGATCCTAACCCTGCTATTTTACTAATACTATACACTGGACACTGTCAATAGCACAATCATTTGTTCCACAAAAAATTCACGAATATACACAACAATGCCTAAACGTTGACTATTCTAAAAGAGTGGCGTAGTGTTAGCCTTGCTCTATGAAACCAGAGCCAGGTCCGACGCTGACGGTGGTTCAAGCCCAAGTGTCTGAAGGTGACGTTTTGTCCTCTCATAAAACGTCCGGAGCGCTATTCACGCTTTTGTGACCAATGCCGTGGTGGGTCACTTCACACGGTCTCCTCATGCAGACCGCGCTTGTTACAAACTCATGCCATGATCCTGGCCTATATCAACTGGTGCATGGCAGATGTCCGGGCTGTACAACTACACAATGACAAATAGTCTTATTTCAGGACAAAACCTGGCTATTAGGCAATACCAATGTAGAGGACGAGAGGATCTAGCAGTTAGCGCATGCACAACAGCCAATACAAAACGAATGCTCTACTGACGACTTGCACCGTATGTAGCTTGTCGTCCCTGGAGGGGGGGGGGGGGGGAGTGGAATCAACAAGCACACCTGTTAATTATCCTTTTCTAAGTGTTTCTCTGCTGGTGGACCTTTGTCTTCACACCCCCCTCGTTATTTAAAGTCTTTTATCTCTCTCTCTCTCTCTCTCTCTCTCTCTCTCTCTCTCTCTCTCTCTCTCTCTCTCTCTCTCTCTCTCTCTCTCTCTCTCTCTCTCTCCCTTCAACAGACAATACCCCTTTTCACGTTCCTTCATCACATACCCCCACTAACACAGGCTACGAACAAACTGATAAAACATTTATTGCTGAAAAGTGTCAGTTGTGTGTGCGAGGTATGGGTGTGAATATATGTGGTGTTCTCTATCTTGAATGTGTGACAGAATATAGTCTATGATCAGCATCAGAGTTTGTCATCATCATACAGCCATTCGACGTCACCATTCACATAACAGGAAATAGCTCACCCAGGGTTGTGTCTTTCTGCCTGATGCTGATTTTCTTCCCACTCTGTTCTGGAAACTTTTAAATAATATAGTATCCACGGAGTTATTTTTGTTAGTTCTTGTCATTCACATCACATATATAAATCCGTTCAATGGGAAATTATTATAGTTCAGTTAATATCTGATCATCAATGTTTGCTTAACTTACTTATGGTCCTTTAGTTCTTCACACACGATATAACGGTCGGTAATATATTCATTGTATTGAAGAAGATAAACACCGATCCAACCATATATAGTCTATACACTGCAGTTTGTCACTCATGGAAAATGTTAATGAACGTCTTTTCCTTTCTGTATGGTTTATCGTAAATATTTCTGTTCATCATTAGCTAGTGGTATTGAATACCTTCATTGAGCATCTCATGTAGAGTGATGCAGTTAGTGTTCATTTTAACTCCACACTTGTCTGACCGTCTTGTTAAACAGGTTTTACAACTTGAGATCCTTTATTACTTCACGAGAGTATGACCAATTTCCTCTGTTCAGATTTGTAACAACTTTCCATTTCAAGTGCGGGGAACCTGTTGAGTAAAACAACAGCCTGTGAGAGAAACTCAACTCCGACCTATGATATGTGAATGTAGGTAATAGGCTATATTCAGTAAGTAACCTCTATAGATCATCCTAGAGCTATACTCTTGTATAAGACAGAGTAGTTCAGCACTCTACCCTATACCAGGTAAAAGAAAGAAACCCTAAAGAAAAACACATAAATCCTATTGTAGACTTATCCTTCCGAGGGCACTTACACATCACTCGCTTCAGCTTAAATCACTATTCAGCCTAATGCGGTCGACACTCTATACTACGGTGACACACAAGTTCACTATGCTAGAGTTCTAATCTACCTCCATCTATAATCACCTTATTTAATCTTTTTCAGGCCTAGAAGTAAATCATTTAATCCCATGAAGGAACAGGGCTGGTTGTCTTTACACAACCTAGACTCTGTGATATATATTCTATTACGGCACTGAATTAAATCCACACTCCGCCGGTCTTAAGTGCAATCTTCAACTGATTTTAAAACGGTAATTTCAGTCCACAGATATTTGCTTGGACTACGTCACTTGTTTTGCTCTTAACCCATCAGCCTCTGTTCTTTTTCCTTGTCGTTTGATCCCCGTACAACCGTACCGACCACCTTCTTTGATAAAGACGATCTCCCGGTATATCGTTGTTTTTCCGTTGTTCAAAGGACTCGGTTCACAGTATTACAACGAGATCCAACTGTTTGATCATGCTCCGAACTTACTTGAGATAAACGATCTTTCTGGGCATCAGTGATTCTCCTTTGATCTCTACGAGTTTTCCCGTGGTCACGCGTCCTACGTCTCCGTTACTTCAAATACGAACTCTGGTCTTTGAACTTTTCCGGTCGACAATCTTCCGTTACCCACGGGACTTCGCTCCCGTCTTCAATAAGTACGGCTAGTGTTTAAAGTAACGATCGCAGTCCTTTGAAAATTACAGGAGCGTCAACTTCTCACCACAACTGTTTCTGTCGTTTCATTCATTAGGAGCGACGCCTGCCAGCCATTTCATGACACCGTGCAAGAATAACTAGGTCAGACACAAAAACGGTTTCTTAGAAGGCATCAACAAGCTAATAGAAATGTGGACCAAGTATTTAGCCAGGCTGGGACGCTGTTGAGAAAGAAAGTACACACACTTCACACACACACGCACACACACACACACACACACACACACACACACACACACACACACACACACAATTTCTGGTTCGCACTTTAAATTAGTTGTATAACCGTTACAGGGTGTCGCAGTCACCCCAGCATTTTTTTGGCTGTTTGTGATTTCTTGGCAACTTTCAGTAGTTTGCCATTGCTTTCTAAACCACGTGATCTAATCCAATTGTATAAATATCAGTGCAAGACAGTCTACTTCCAAATCATTGCAGCTGTGATTCGAACGCGGAATACAGTAATAGAAATTGTGTTCTAAACCCAATTAGTCGCAGAGCTGGTTCGCACTAATGTAAAACAAACAAAAAATTATTGGTAACATTCCTGTTGCAAATTTACTTCTCCTGATCCTATGTTTATTCATTCGTTCGCTTTCTTTTTATTTTACAGAGGCATATTAGAGTAGTTTAGCGCGTTGTTTTTATTTCAATTCAACAAAAAACACGCACACACACACACACACACACACACACACACACACACACACACACACACACACACACACACATAACATCTTCATCTGGCGGACCCAAGTAAGTGAAGCTCCTTAGTGGAACCGAACTAGCAACAAGAAAGTTTGTAGGTGACTGAACTACCGTTCTATAACCTATAACCCGTCTACATGAATAAACGCAATACACTACACTTGGGAGTCTCTGTGGCGAAGTGGTCAAGCCGTTTATCTCGTGCTCCGAAGGTCGTGGGTTTGATTCCGGGCCGCGTCCTTCGGTTTATGAGTTAAATGTTTCGGAGACTCCTGTGGGTCGTTGCTAAAAGCTACGGAGCTCGTGCTTTGTGCGACGCTTTCCGTACTGCGGAAAGAGACCGAGCCATATGGGATAAAACCCGGTGCAATGAAGTCGACCCTGTCGACTTTTAAGCGACTTATTTAAGTTATTAACAACAATACTTACTCGTCATTCGTATCCTTTTGTGAGCTCGGGATGTACCATAATAGTTGCTGGCTGTACATGTATAGACACCAGTCCGAGTGCAGTCAGCGAATATAAACGGCATGCCAGATCTAAACTGGTCACCTGATTCACTTGTTATTATCACATCCGGTTTAGGCACACCTTCAGCCTCGCATGTTAAAACAACACGAGAGTTTACTGTGATGAAGTCAGTACCGTTGTAAAAATACATCCCTCCAAACGTATCGGATAATCTTAGTGAGAAGAAGGAAACCGTTGGTGGTTCTGTAAATAAAATGGTGATATTAATTAGTTCATTAAAAAGGCTTTAAAACTGGTGTGATACATCACTGGGCACAGCCGTGCAGCACTCTGATTATGTATTTCCTGGTTGCTTTGTCTAATTCCAAGTAAACAGGCTTTTTCACTCTGGGCATTAAGTCAAGCACAACAGAAACAAGAATAGGACCCCTAATCCAGCCCTGGGATATATGGTGCTGGCTCCATATTGTGAGAACGATCGACACTGAGTTGACTGTGTGACCAATACAAGGATGGACGCCCTTATTTCCCACAGTGTTTCTTGGTACCCATTTGATGCTGGATTTAAATGTGAGACCAGATAAACGACATTGTTACCTGCCTTGTAGAGGATTCGAGAACTTTACTCCTGCATTGACGTGCAAGTTTACAAGCCACTGTGCTGGTACAACTCAATTCAGTCTACTGTCTATTGTACCTTGCTGTTTAGAGCGAGGAGGAGGAGTCTTGAGCCATAGGAATTAAGACTGCCAGGCTAGTACAGCCGCGAACTGTGCAGGCTATGGTTTTCTTTTTGCCACGACATAAACACATGGGAGATTTTATTCCCAAACGGGGATCTGGATCATGTATTCCTAACATGTATTCCCTAACCCTAACCCTAACCCAAACCAAGACCATAACGCAAACCCTAACCCTAACCCTAACCCCATCCCTAACCCTAATCATACACAATAGCACTTGCTTGTCTTCTTTATCTTCTATTATGTGTATGTATATCTTATATATAAATTGCGATCTCCGTCTGTCTCTCTGTCTGTCTGTCTGTCTGTCTGTATGTCCATATGTCCTTTATGCGCTCGCGAACGGCCCATCCGATTGAGATGAAATTTTCTACACGTCTTCCTTTCATTCCAGTGCAGCCCACTGTGATATTTTTTTAGTGTGAAATCGGCTGCTTACCCAATATTATTTCATTTTCCATTTTACATTGTAATTTATATACAGTCAGGGGACTTAACTCTGTAAAAGTTATTTCAAGGGGCATAACTTTTCTGTATAACTTATAGTCATATTGTGGCATCGTTTTCAAAGATTTATAAACTCTGTGTCTATAGTTATGTACCGGCATATGAGTTATAATAAATAGTGATACAATCTTTAAGGCATTTTCAAAGTTTTCATAAAAATAATGCACAATGCATAACATTGTAACTCATCTTTTTATGCTTAAGAAGTTACTGTAGTCATGCAGGTGATTAGAAAGAGTTTTCATTAAAAATAATGGATGGTGTGTGGAAGGACATTCTTTTAAGTTACTTTTTTTGTTGTATGAATTTAATGAGACGCTACCCTCCAGGAGCTGGGCAAAGCCACGCCGGGTCAGATAGATAGACAGACCCACCTTTTCGCTGCAGTTGTCTACAGGCATATGCGTTAAAATCCTCCTCCTCCTCTCCCCTCCTCCTCCTACCCTCTTCCTCTTCCTCTCACCCTCCTCCCTCTCCCTCCTCCTCCTCCCTCTTTCTCCTCCTCATCCTTCCTCCCTCCTCCTCCCTCTTCCTCCTACCTCCTCGCCCTCCTCCCTCCTCCGAATCACTCCCCTTCCTTCCTCCTCCCTTCTCCTCCTCTCTCCTCCCACTCCCTCCCCCTCCCTCCTTCTAATTCTACGTCCTCTCCCTCATCCCTCCTCCTCCCTCCTCCCCCTTCTCCTCTCTCCCCCTCCTACCTCCTCCCCTCCTCCTCCCTCTTCCTCCCTCTCCTCCTCCCTTCTCCTCCTACCTCCTCATCCTCTCTCCTCTTCCCTCCTCCTACCTCTACCTCCTCCCTCCTCCTCCCTCCACATCCCTCCTCCTCCCTCTTCCTCCTCCTCCTCCCTCCTCCTTCTCCGTCCTCCTTCTCCCTCTTCCTCCTCCCTCCTCCCTCCTCCTAATCACTCCTCTTCCTTCCTCCTCCCTTCTCCTCCTCTCTCCTCCTACTCCCTCCTCCTCCCTCCTCCTCCTCCTACGTCCTCCCCCTCATCCCTGATCCTCCTTTTACCTCCTCCTCTCTCCACCTCCCTCCACCTCCTCCTCCCTCTTCCTCCTCCTCCCTCCTCATCCTTCCCCTCCTTCTCCTCCCTCATCCTTCTCCCTCTTCCTCCTCCCTCCTCCTCCCCCCGCCTCCTCCCTCCTCCTCCTCTCTCCTCCTCCCTCCTCCTCCATCTCCCTCCTCCTCCCTGCTCCTCCTCCCCCTGCGTTCTTCTCCTCCCTCCTTCTACTTCTCCTTCCTCCTCCCTCCTCCTCCCCCTCCCTCTTCCTCCTCCTACCCTCCTCATCCTCCTCGCTCCTCCTGCCTCCTCCCTCCTCCTCCCTCCTCCTCCCTTCTCCTACCTCCTCTCTCCTCCCTCCTAATCCCTCCTCCTCCCTCCTATTCCTCCCTACTCCTCCTCCTCCTTCCTCCTCCCTCCTCCTCCTCTCTCCGCCTATCTCTTTCTCCCTCCTACTCCTCCCTCCTCCATCTCCCTCTTCCTCCTCCCAGCTCCTACTCCTCCTTTTCCTTCTTCTGCTGATGCTGCTGCCGCTGCTCCATTTACCCAAGTTAATTGTTGGGGAAGATGTAAAGACCTTTCAAGTGCTCTTTCTAATGCTTTTTGTAAGTTGGTCTTCGTTTATCTAAGGTTGTTCTAACTGCAACCAATAAATGATTAGACAGACAGGCAGACAGACAGAGAGGGAGGGACGGACAGACAGACAGACAGACAAACAGACAGACAGACAGACAGACAGACAGAGTCGGGAACGGGAACTTATATGACTACTTATATGAATTAAATGAGATGCTCGCCATCAGGGGCTGGGCGAAGCCGGGCCGGATCAGACAGACAGACAGACAGACATATAGACAGACAGAGAGACAGATAGATAGTCGGGAACGGGAACGGGAGCTTATATGACTACTTATATGAATTAAATGAGATGCTCCACACCAGGAGTTGGGCGATGCCGGGCCGGGTCAGACAGACAGACAGAAAGACAGACAGAAAGACAGACAGACAGACAGACAGACAGACAGACAGACAGTCGGTAACGGGAACGAGAACTTATATGACTACTTATATGAATTAAATGAGATGCTCCACACCGGGGACTGGGCGAAGCCGGGCCGGGTCAGCTAGTAAGATATATATCTTATATATAAATTAGGATGTATGTATGTAAATATGTATGTCCTTTATACGTTCGCGAACGGTCCATCCGATTGAGATGAAATTTTCTACACATCTTCCTTTCATTCCAGCGCTGCCAACTGTCGTATTTTTTTTTCTTCTTCCTTATCCTCCCCCCCCCCTCCCAAAATACGTACGTAAAATATGATGATGATAATGAAAGAATCCCCGAACCAAAACGCTAGGGAAAGCGAAGAAAATGACGTGACTACACAGAATCGTCACACGGCAATCATCATCATCATTAAGTGCCATGCCGGCTGGCGTAGGCGTTCATTTCTCTCCGTAGATCTCTTTCTTTGGTTTTCTGGATCAACTCTGCTGCTGATATTCCTCCATGCCACGGCAATATCAATAACAATTCATCTTCTTATGTGTAAGGAAGTTATCTACAGTCCTCCTCTTCCTCCTCCCTTTCCTTCCTCCTCCTCCTCCCTCCTCTTCCTCCCTCCTCCTCCTCTTCCACCTCCCTTTCCTTCCTCCCTCCTCATTCTCAATCCTCCTCCCTCCTCCCTCTCCCTCCTCCCTCCTCCTCCTTCTCCCTCCTCCTCCTTCCTCCTTCTCCCTCCGCCTCCTCCCTCCTCCTCTCCCCTCCTCCTCCCTCCTTCCCCTCCTCCTCACTCCTCCTCCCTTCTCCTCCTCCCTCCTTCTCCCTCCTCCTCCTCTCCCCTCCTCCAATTCCTACCCTCTTCCGCTTCCCCTCCTTCTCCTTCGTCTCCCTCCTCCATCCTCCTCCTCCCTCTTCCTCCTCCTCCTCCCCCTTCCTCCTCCTTCCTCCTCCTCCCTCCTCCTCCCTTTTCCTCCTCCTCCTACCTCCTCCCTCCTCCTCCTCTCTCCTCCTCCCTCATCCCTTTTCCTCCCTTCTCCTCCCTCTAGCTAATCCCTCCTCCTCCCTCCTCCTCCTTCCTCGACATCCCTCCTCCTCCTCCGACCCTCTTCCTCTTCCCCTCCCCCTCCTCCCTCTCCCTCCTCTTCCTCCTCCATCCTCCTCCTCCCTCTTCCTCCTCCTCCCTCTTCCTCCTCCTCCTTCTCCTACCTCCTCCTCCTCTCTCCTCCCTCTACCTCCCTCCACCTCCTTCCTGCACATCCCTCCTCCTCCTCCCTCCTCATCATTACTCCTCTTCCTTCTCTTCCCTCCTCCTTCTCCCTCCTCCTTCTACCTCTTCCTCCCTCCTCCTTCTCCCTCCACCTCCTCCCTCCTCCTCCTCTCTCCTCCTCCCTCCTCCTCCCTCCTCCTCCTTCCTCCTCCTCCTCCCCTCCTTCTCCTGCGTTCTCCTCCTCCCTCCTCCTCCTTCTCCCTCCTTCTCCCTCTTCCTCCTCCCTCCTCCTCCCTCTCCCTCCTTCTCCCTCCTTATCCCTCCTCCTAATACCTCCTCCTCTCTCCTCCTCCTACTCTCTCCTCCTCCTTCCTCCTCCTCCCTCTTCCTCCTCCTCCCTCCTCCTCCCTCCTCCTCCTTCTCCTCTTTCCCCCCTCCTCCTTCTTATCCCTCCTCCTCTCCTATTCCTCCCTACTCCTCCTCCTCCTCCCTCCTCCTCTCTCCGCCTATCTCTTCCTCCTACCTCCTCCCTCCTCCTTCTCTCTCCTCCTCCCTCCTCCATTCTCCTCCCTCTACCTCCTCCCTCCTCCTCCTTCCTCCACATCCCTCCTCCTCCCTCTTCCTCCTCCTCCCTCTTCCTCCTCCTCCCTCCTCATCATTCTTCCTCCTCCTCCTCCCTCTCCTCCTTCTACCACTTCCTCCCTCCTCATTCTCCCTCCTCCTCCTCCCCCTCCTCCTGCGTTCTCCTCCTCCCTCCATCTCCCTCCTCCTCCCTCGTTCTCCCTCTTCCTCCCCCCTCTTCCTCCTTCCTCCTCCTCCCCTCCTTCTTCCTCCTCCTTCCTCCTCCTCCTCCCTCCTCCTCTCTACTCCTCCTCCTCCCTCCTCCTCCTTCTTTCTCCTTCCTCTTCCTCCTCCTCCTTCTCCTCTTTCCCCCTCCTCCTCCTAATACCTCCTCCTCCCTCCTCCTCCCTACTCCTCCCTCCTCCTCTTTCCACCTCTCTCTTCCTCTCTCCTCCTCCTCCCTCCTTCACCCTCTTCCTCCTCCTTCCTCCTACTCCTCCTTTTTCTTCTTCTTCTGCTGCTGCTGCCGCTGCTCCATTTACCCAAGTTAATTGTTGGGGGAATATGTAAAGATCTTTCAAGTGCTCTTTCTAATGCTTTTTGTAAGTTGGTCTTCGTTTATCTAAGGTTGTTCTAACCGCAACCAATAAATGATTATACAGACAGACAGACAGACAGACAGACAGACAGACAGACAGACAGACAGACAGACAGACAGACAGTCGGGAACGGGAACTTATATAAATTAAATGAGATGCTCCCCATCAGGGGCTGGGCGAAGCCGGGCCGGATCAGACAGACAGACAGACAGACAGACAGACAGACAGACAGACAGACAGACAGACAGACAGACAGACAGACAGACAGACAGATAGATAGTCGGGAACGGGAACGGGAGCTTATATGACTACTTATATGAATTAAATGAGATGCTCCACACCAGGAGCCAGGGCGATGCCGGGCCAGGTCAGACAGACAGCAAACAGACAGACAGACAGACAGACAGACAGACAGACAGACAGACAGACAGACAGACAGACAGACAGACAGACAGATAGATAGTCGGGAACGGGAACGGGAGCTTATATGACTACTTATATGAATTAAATGAGATGCTCCACACCAGGAGCCAGGGCGATGCCGGGCCAGGTCAGACAGACAGCAAACAGACAGACAGACAGACAGACAGACAGACAGACAGACAGACAGACAGACAGACAGACAGACAGACAGACAGACAGACAGGAACGGGAACCGGAGCTTATATGACTACTTATATGAATTAAATGAGATGCTCCCCACCAGAGACTGGGCGAAGCCGGGCCGGGTCTGCTAGTGTACTTAATACATTATACTGGCCCCCAATGGTATGCCAGTTTGTACTGCTCCCCACCTTATGAGAATCCAGCACTCTAGCCACTTACCGGTCGTTCCCAAGCTCATTAAATAGGTCATTATTTATTAGTCTGGGTGGACAATATCGATGGCCGCAGTGATCCGCCGGTGTAATCTTTTATAGACTAGATCACTCGTCGGCAACATTCGTAGGGCGTGCGAAGCTTGACACTCTGAACGATTTTCGATGCCACAGGAGGGAAATGGAAATACAGTATGTGATTTCACAAAAATTAAATTTTTTTTTAAAATGATTCTCTGCCGCAGACCGATTGGTCGGTTCTAGAGCACGAATTTGGCACCTAAAGACCGACCTATTGGTTCCGTATATATATAGTGCTTTAAATTATCCATTTCTCCTTTTTAGTCCTTAATTTGTGGTGTCCCACTGAATTGAACGTTACAACGAAAGTTTCGATTCAGGCATGTGTGATACAAGGCAATAGGAACCATCTTGTGTGGTGGAAACTAGTGTTTCGAATATTGTTGTGATGTTCTTTTTACAGGTGGCAACGCCTCTGAATTTGCGGCCTCGTAGATCAAGCAATATTGTTGTTTTAAACGGTTTTAGACGATAGTGATTCCTATTTGAGCGAAGATTATGATAGTACTATTAGAAGCGAATCTAAAGTTTTGCCACGTGTGGATAGGGAAACGTGCACTAAAAGTAGCGAAAGTTCGTCATAATATGTCATAATATGATGGCACATATCAAATTATGAATTCTCTAATAGGCAACATTTATGCCCCTAAATTTGTTTTGCCTATCACAAAGTATTTAAGGAGTATTTAAACAATTAAATTTAAAAAGAATAATGATTATAACTAAATATAAAATAGTGTTTATATTGTTTCTCAGTACAATCTGCCTGGTGTGCTCTGGATATTTTCCATTTAGTGTGAAAATTATGTGCTTCAGAATATTATGTTTTATCTGTTTTTTTATTCGTGTTATAGGGCTGTTCTTGTGATATTCTTGAACACAAGTGGTGTGTGTAATATTATTCACTAATTTTAACTGGATTAGCTGTAGCGGATAGAAAATAACACCTTGGTAAGTGAATATTTTTCACAATTTTTAACACTTTAATTTCAATTGTTATTACTAAACCTCTCATTAGGGTCATAATATTTGTAACCTATCAATTAATTATTAACACTCTCATGTTCCCTGTGCAATTCTCTTTAATTTGATGTGTAATACAATAAATCTGCTACTATTTTAACCATTTTAAAAACATTATTGAGACACACCCCTACTTCAAATTTTCTGCTTTGAATTTCTGTTTGGTTAGGACCGCATTTTTGTTTGGCAGGCAAAATGAAACCATCAAGTTCTTTCAAAGCCACTGTTCTTTTCACATCCCTTCACAACAAAAGCTAGTAGACATTAGAGGTCAGAATTCGTGATAATAGGTTGCAGCCTGAATGAGATTGTAGCAACAATGTCTGACCTTGACAAAGTTCTATTTCCGCCCCACCCTTCACAACTCTCCAGTCTACCCTTATCACCAACTTAATAGTTGTTTCAACTGTGGTATATTCGATTTGATTCCGTAAATGATCAAATTAGGACGAAATAGGAAGCAACAGCTATGTGGTTCCAGAGAATAATGTTGCGAATTCCTTGGACTGCCACAGTAAATAACAACGACTGCCTGAAAGAGGCTAATGAAACTAGAACATTGCATACACCAATAAGAAAGAGGCAAACAGCTTTCTTTGACTACACGATGAGAAAAGAGGCATTGGAGAACGTCGTGGCGACTGGAAAGATCGAGAGGAAGAGAGGCAGAGGCCGATCAAGAGAAATGATGCTAGATCGATTGAGAAGGTGGCATGGAAGCATCAGGGGAGTTGATCCAAAATACAAAATACCGAGTTCTGTGGAGAGTCTTGAACGTCTACACCAGCTGGCATGGCTCTTGATAATGATGATGATGATCTAATGTACCGGAAACATGTTAATACAAGATCATGGTCGTATTACTTTCTTCAATGATGTGCAATAATATATGATGGACTTAGCTGGCACGTTGAGTGACTTTACAAGGTCTATGGTTGGTAAGTTAATTAATACTTTACATTGACACAGGTTGGGACACCGAGTGATTCTACAAGATCTTACGTTGGCACGCTGATTGATTTTACAAGGTCTTTGGTTGACAAGGTAATAGTTTACGTGGACATATGTTAACCAAAACAGTCAGCTACCTTATGACAATAGACGGTACTACCTGCTTTCTGTTAGCGCCGAATGATGGGCGGCGCTTTCCAAACCCGACACCCCACATTGTGCCAACGGCTTCGGGCGGAAGAGCGCAATTGGGAGGGTACAAGCCTTATCATGGTGCGAGGAAATGCAACCTAAAGACTAAATGTCATGGCAGGGCAAACCAGGTCCTAAGACTTGGTTGGCAACTGGTCTAGGATCGAAGCTCCGACAGGCGGACAGTTAGAGGATTTCTTTGCTGATCTGGCAGCTTCTACAGCTTGTCTAGTTCTAAATGTATTGTTGTTATCTTTCCTCTGTAGTGAACTAGACAGGCCAAAAGAGGTATCATGCTGCATGGGCAACACATGGTATCTATACTTTTGCCGAGGCTTTGTGTTATGGAGAGGTAATAACTCCATCCCTGGTCTTAACAGGTCTCGGAATCAAAGCGAGAGGTAGCAATTACGGGTTATAAGCCCTTGTCAATTGGCGTAAACACTGGACGCCACGGCTTGCCTCTGACGGTGGGAGACACCTACAAGGGTCACTGATCAGCTACCGCCCGCCTCAAGCTGGGCAGGCCGCGGGCTAATTGGGCGCTGATCCGCCAAAGCCTGCCTGCTTCAATGGGTGCTGGGGCTAGGAGAAAATCTGAACCGCAGGCTGTAAAACCAATGCACCAGGTATTGCTAAATAGAAAAATAGAAACCCCAAACTACAGCATGCAACCTCGAACGTGAGAACCATGCGTCCAAGATTTTCCACTGACCTGACGAATATTGACGATGTGAGAAAAACGGCTGTGATTGATACCGAACTCAATCGTCTTAACATTGATATTGCTGGCCTGCAAGAGTCTCGCTTGGCTGGGGAAGGGTCACTCAGAGAAAACAATTATACCTTTTTTGGAAAGGTAGAGAGTAGGCAGAAAAAAGGCAACATGGTGTCGACTTTGCAATGGCGAATTTGCTATTGGGAATGATTGAAATTCCAGCTGGAGGTAATCAAAGACTATTATCCCTGCGCTTGGCAACCTCTTGTGGTTTTGCCACCATTATCACTGCATATGCACCGACACTCACTTCCCCTCATGATATGAAGGATTCGTTCTATGCGGAGTTAGACTCTGTGATCAAGGCAGTTCCAAAATCCGACTACATTTATATGCTCAGTTATTTCAATTCTCGTGTGGGCAAGGACTCGCGTTCATTGCCAATTTGCCTTGGAAAATACAACATCGGTCGCATGGATGAAAATGGGCAAAGACTGCTGGAGCATTGCACCAGAAATGACCTATGTATTGCAAACTCTTTTTTGTTTTAAATAAAAGAGATACATAAGGTCACATGGAAACATCCAAGATTCGGTCATTGGCATCAGCTGGACTGCATCATCACACGGAGACAACATCTGAACCTAACATCATTAATTCGAAGTTACCACGGTGCTGACTGTGATACGGATCATTCTTTGGTTGATGCAAGGGTTTGACTGAGACCAAAGAGAATCTACACAGCTAAACACAAATCTAACCCCAGGATTAATATTATTAACACCCACGATCCTGATTAGTGCTTTCTGTTCCAACAGCAACTTGAAGACGCTTTCACTGATACATAAGAAAATTGTACAACAAGTGAAAAATTGGGTCAACTTAAGGAAACTCTTTATAAAACAGCGGTGGGTGTTAACGGCACTGTGGATCATAAGAGGCAAGACTGGTGTGCGTCAAACATCCAGACGCTGCAGCCCTTGATTGATGAAAAGAAGATAACTCTCTTAAGAAACAAGGAAAGAGCAACGCATGGCACTCTCAATGAGCTGAAGCAAGCTAGGAAGGATGTGGAAAAGGCTGCCAGGCAGTGTGCAAATGACTATTGGATCAAGTTAGGTGAGTCCATTTAAAATGCAAGTGATAATGGAAAAATCGGATGCATGTATGAAGGGATAAAGAAAGCCTGTGGTCCAATGATCAAAATAAATGCACCATTGAAAACGTTGACTTTGGAAATAATCACTGACAATAAACAGCAGATGGATAGATGGGTAGAGCACTATTCGGAGCATTACTCAAGTGAGGCCAAACTAGCGGATGATGCCCTCAACGCCATAGATTCCCTATCAACACTTGACTACCTGGACACATTTCCCGCCATAACATAAGTTAAGTGTGCTATAAATGAACTATAACAGATTGTCTGTCTCTGTAAGGGGATCTAGGTCGGCGTGCAAGAGAAAAAGGGTCTAAACTTCAGTGCACGCGGGAGCACCCCGGGGGGATGTAAAAGTAACTAGGGATGCTCACGCGTTGACGTAAGAGTAGGAACGCATTAGTTACTAGCCAGCAGTCTTAGAGAGAGGTCGCATAGAAGTCGTCATCTAGTATGTTGAGTTGGCTGACCTCTGTTGTTTGTATACGATATTTAGAGTGGACTATTACTAAGAGTCTGTAATCTTGAAGTAACTCCAATAAATGCTATAAATCGGGAGACTGCTGGAGTTATGTTGTTTCTGAAACCATCGACTTCATCCCTTCGCTGTACTGTTAAAGAAGCGAAATGGTGCCGTGACCAGTCTAGACAACTTCATTGTCGCGGTGCATAAACGAGGTACTGGGTCACTATATATGGTGGAGCCACTGATTCATACTGCGCTTGTTAGGAAAATGCTGTGCCTCTGGCAGACTAGCACGTTATCAGACCTCTAGTGAACACTTCAAGAAAGTTTCCAAAATGCCGACCTTAACTGGCAGTGGAACAAATCGTTTTTGAGCTCCTCTGTTGGGTTGTGAAGCCCGCCAACAAATCGTTACTGAGCTCCTCTGTTGGGTTGTGAAGCCCGCCAACAAATCGTTACTGAGCTTCTCTGTTGGGTTGTGAAGCCCGCTGACGAATCGTTACCGAGCTCCTCTGCTGGGTTGTGAAGCCCACTGTCGATACACTCCAGTACTCTGCTGTTCGCGAGGTTTGCCATCAAGATCGTCCTTGGGTGCCGGATACATCTAACCGTGCCTCTCAGCGTTGCAATACTGAAACCAGGGAATCATTACTATGCAGTTTCTGTCGAGTGTCTACCTGCAGGCGTACGAGGGTTTGACAGCCAACACTTGTAACTGAGGAATTTATCACAGTAAAGTATAAATTTAACAATTTAGTTATTAGAAGACTATAGGACTTGATTAGTTTGATTAGTAATAGTATTGTATTAGCATATTACTGTATTAGATTGTTTTGTACAAATTTGCAATGGAACCTCAGAACCTTTCGTTAGAACAAGTACTAGGTGGAGTAGGAAGAGCCATATCTAGGTTGGACACAGCCTTGAAACAACAGAGCATAGGTATTGATATTGAGAAGTTTAGTGGTCAGGCAAGGTATTTCAAAAAATGGATTGTATCCATCGAAAAACACGCTTTTTTGGTAGGAGCTACAGATGAAGAGAAGAAAAAATTTGCTTACCAGACAAGTGCCGGACCATATTAGGAGAAAACTAAAAGCAGGAATAGATGAGACCTGGGAACAATTTAAAGATGATTTAGCACATAAATACGCAGAGATCACAGATCCCCAACATGCATTTTCAGTATTGAGACAGTCTAGACAAGAAAATGGAGAAAGCGTTCAGTTGTATAGTGATAGGCTAATTAATCTAGCTGAAGAGGCGTTTCTAGGACAGAATGTACAAGGTGAAGATGTAGAAAGGATGCTGGTTGGAATATTCGTGGATGGAATAAAGTCGGATGGACTGAAATTCAAGTTAATAAGGGAAAATCCAGCTAGATTATCACAGGCTGTGGATATAGCCATACAAGAAGAAAGTTTGAGAAGGAGATTCAGATTAAGAGTAGGAAGAGAAATAGGAAGCAATAGAGAAGACAGAATGGAGGAACCTATGGAAATAGGACAAACAAGGTATGGATGGAAAAGAAGAGGAGAAATACAGACACTGCAGGGAAATAATGAAAGTATTCACGATAGAGGTAGACAGATGAGAAATCCTATAAGAGAGACAGTAATGTAGTACAAATATGGTCTGTTGGAATTGTGGACGAATGGACATAGTTATAGATTTTGCGGCAACAGACGCGCTCAGGTAAACACACAGAATCATGTTAATGGGAGGCAAAACTAGAAATAGCTGGAGATGGAATAGGATAAGTAATATAGAAACACAGGACATATAATAGAGCTCGACATAGTCGGAGTTTCAATCCAAATAGCCAATATAAAACCACTACGCTAAGGCCACGTCTTGCTTCAACCTGCTTAAACGGTGGACAGGAAGTACACTTTTATAGACCGTGTCCAAATAATAGACAGCCGCTTTATAACAGTGACAGAAAGTACCGCAGACGTGATATAAACTGTATAAATATAAAATCTGACGTGACAAGGACACGGAGGTATATGGAGAAGCAACATAACAAGCTAGAAGTCAATGCTTATCAGAGGAAGAATTTTTATAAGAAACGATGGAACTGGCCATCTAATAATGAAGAGGTGAGAACATTGCGAAATCAGTGGTTTGAGATCAGACGGTTGAGATATTCACTTACAAAGTCAAACAAAAGAGAAGGTCAGGTCAATAGAATCTCAGGTAGTCAAAAGGTGTTTTCAGTTTTTAGGGGCAGACAGGAAAGAGAGACACAGACGCAGATGATTGAAGTGATAGATAATAACACACAGACACAAATTGATACCGTAGAAAAGAAAACCCAGGTACAACCAGCCAGCAAGATAACGAAGGGAAGTCAAACCGAGTTAGTAGAAACTCAATGTAGAAACCAACTCATGTGAAAGTAGACTAAGGGAGACACAGTTGAAATTAAGAAAGATAGACAGACAGAGACCAAGAGGAAAGTTAGAAAAAACGTTAAGGATAGGACTGCAACTAGTCTATTAGTCAATGTAGGTACGACTGGTGTATCAGGTTCCTCAGATAGAGACATTGAATTCATCCCTGACCGAAGCATGAAAGGTAGTGGTATAAATAAGAATCTCAGGTGTACTGGTTCAAGTTATAGAGAAGTTGATTCCACCTCTACAACATATGGTAAACAGCAGGCTAATAGAACAACTATAGACACTGATTATTCAGAGGACGACGAGTTAGGTAGGTACAAACAGTTTGGTACAATGACGGATACGGCAAGTGAACAACCACGAAGGAGAAATAAAAGAGGGAATGTTAGTAAGAGGAATAATTATAAAGAGATATCAGGAATAGGGACCTATACAGAAGATGACGCGAGGAAGCTCCGCGAATATATGATGTTGCGTCCACATTTTTTTACAGATAGCTATAGATGTTAACAGAGATAGATGAAGAGAGACACTATGATCAAAGTTGAATAATAACGAACATGTTTAGTGATAGAACGCGTTGAGAAGTTGTTCTGAGATGTTGGCGAAACGGTGTTTGATAATTGAGGTTAAAGTAACTCAGGTTTGATGCGAAATATTATGATGTTGGTGGGTTGGTATAGCCCAATAGTGTTATTTTGTGCGGTGAAAAGAGGTGGAGAATCACTGCAAGTGATGTGTGATGTTGAGAACTGATGTAGTGTTGTCTTGTGTTGTATAATTTGTTTTGGGGTAGGGAAGAGCGAGCGTAAAGATACATGGAGCAGTCATAGAATAGTAACCGATTGGGTAGTGCGGCTGTTATAGCCTGAGAATAGCGCGAAGAAGTAGATCATTGTTATAGGAGATTGATGAGAAGTGAGTGAGTAGTTGAGTGTCGGAGTGATTTGTCTGGTTATGCGTTGTCCTTGCGTGTGTAAACGTGTAGACAAACCTGTGTTCGTCGCGCTGATTAGAGAATGAAGAGTGAAGTTTTGAAACGCCGTCTGGTTGGAATGCATGGATAGAACGATGTCAGGTGATGATTGGTAGTAGCGCATGGATGTACGGGGCGGTTGGTATATCAGACTTGAAGCGGTGTGAAGGGAAATTGTGTCACTGTCTGAGCTTAGGGTGCGTTGAGTGGTTAGTAGAATGTTGATTTGATGTATAATTTGTTTTCTTGGAAGCTGAGTGGTGACGCTGATAAAGCATGCCGGTGATTACGTGGAGACAGAGTAACTGAGAATGCAAAAGAGGTAGAGAGTAGATGATTGGAAATTTGAGATGGCTTCTGTTTAGAATGAGTGGTATTGGATGGTAGAAATAATTAGTGAAAATTCTATGACAGGGTGACAGATAGGGAATTAACGTTCCGGTGTCGTTTTAGGAAGCAAATCCGGTGTCGTTGGCGAAAGCATGATGGAGTGAGGTTTGTTGTGAGGAGTTGTTGATAAATTAGATGGTTAGTTGATGTGTTAGGTTGTCCATGTAGAACCGGTCATTAGATGTATGCGTATTTGGATGTTGTTTCCGAACGTGGTACGAGAAACGTGAGTTAAATCGCGAAGACATATGAAAGAACCAATGTGTTAGATGAGGAGAGAGAGATTGATGGGGAGTTGAGTGGCCTGTGTGGAATAGCCAGGTGGGGAGACTATTATGAGTGGAGGACTGTGGATGCTTGAGGATGCGAGTCTTGGTGAGGGGAATGATAATAATTGTCTGGTAATTGTCTGAGAAAGTTGTTGTGTGGGGAAGCATGGAATGTTGGTCGCGAGCTTAGATTGAGAAAGACCAGTGAGTGGTAATATAGTGATGCCGGAGAATGGAACATTTGTTACCTCGGGTGGACGAGAGAGTTGAACTGAGAGAATGTCCGTATGAAGTGGAAGTTGTAAAAAAAAAATTCCCTTAGTAGGTAGATGAGCTTCCATGAAGTTGTGGTACGATGAAATAGCCACACTAGTTAGTAAATAGGGCAATTTGAGCTGTAGTTAACAGTTATTGCTTGGTTCATATTGAGTGTGTCCTTAACGGAATGTATATTGAGTAGCTGTAAATTACAGATGAATGTGGTAATTAGAGCAGGTTGGTGGATGGCCTAGTTGAGATTCGTTGTGTTTTTCTTTGCCGAGTGGACAATTGGTTGTGAGTCCAAAAAAGGTGACTCATGAGAAGTGAATAGGTTTTAATTGAATATGATTTTTCGATGCATCATGTATATTATGTTATAGTATTTTAATTAAGGTTAGGGGATATGTGTATCAATACATATTAATGTGCTCTATAGTAAATAGATATCTTTGGGTGATGTTAGCATTACGGGGATACCGTGGTTGACGGGATGCGTATTGTTTAGTTGCCATTTAATTTTAGGGTATGACTTGTTGTGTTTTCCTTTTTTTACGTGTAAATTAGCGGTTCGTAAAAGTGACCGGTAATGTTAGATGATATTAAGTAATTTTGTCTTGATTTAAATTGATGCTTGTTTTATTATGAATATTATGTCGGGGATAAAACCATGTATGTCAATTTGGGGGGAAAGCGTTTTGTTTTGAATTACACTTGGTTTAATTACTCATAACTTGTAGTTTCAGTTATTTTGACTTGTTTAAATTCAGTGTATTAAGTTGATGACTGTTAAGACTTGTTTAAAAAGAAAACGGTTATTATTTTGTTCTGAGTAAAGAGTTATTGAATATTGAATAGGATCCTTCGTTCAGATAATAATAAGCAAACGACTTTAGACTATAAAGAGAGACATATTCGCATTGTTAGTAGTAGTAAGTTTAGAAACAACTTGGAGTGAGGGCCATGTTTGAAAGCTTAGTTTAACTGGGGGTGGCCAGAGATGGAGCTGGAGATATCAGCACATATCATAATGGTCCAGTATTAAATTAGATACGTTCATAACAAATGAACGATGAATGCCAGAGATGTTTAAGAATAGGAACACATGAATTAAATGCCTTGTTCCGAATCTTAGGATCATGGGGTTTAACTTGTAGCTAGTCGGAAATAAGGCTGTGAATAGCAGCAAAAGTCATGGTAGGCGGGAATTAAGAAATATGTTAAAAGGGGGTTGTAATAGGTGCTGCGCTAGTCAGTGTTAATAGAAACACATGGATTGAATGCCATGTTTGGATTGTGGGGAAGATTGGTTTAACTCAAAAAGGGGGCTGTGGTTATCAGCACTAAACATATGTCAGCACAGTATTTGGAGAGTAAGTATGTTCATAGTAAATGAACATTGTCAATATTAATTAGGGATGCTGTGGTTACAGCATGAAATAAGTAGAAGTAGAAATTTTTTTGAACATGGATCGAAAGCCATGGAGGTTTAGGAAGGTGGGTTATAAATAAAGGATACTGATATAGTATAGACAAGAGGGAAGGTACAGTCATAAAGTCATATATTACTGGCTGTTGTTGGCAGCACAAATGATACAGGTCAGAGAATAGAATAATATTTTTAATCTTGAGAGTATAAAGATGGATTTAGATTGACGTAACTTTTAACAAGGATATTTACTATGAAAAAAATTGAAGTACATATCATTTTCATGGATTATATGATTTTTTTTTTTTTTTTTTGAAAACTTTATTTTATAAAGTTTTGTGAGTGCAAGGGAGGATAAATGTGACTACTCCTTACTGTCTTTTTGATGCACACCAACCATTCCTCTGTCTATCCTGTGTAGTCTCGTTGATGTCCGCGAGGGTATGATATGTAGTATTTCATAATGCATGATAATCTTCAATTTTTGTTTATGTTTATATACCAACGATTTGGATGGACATACCACTCTATTTTAACTATGAAATAATGTGGGCGGATTGCAGTGGTCTTACCAAAGAGAAGAAGAAGTATAATAAATGACCACATGAAGTGTTGTAAAGACCAATGACCAGAAGAGTGGGTGTGACTTGCGATGTACGAGGTACATCTAACTGATTTTTGTAAAACAGGTGAACTTTTTATAAAATAACGAAGAAGAAGTATTAGGGTGCACGGAAGGGGAATTAATAAAATTTAGTTAGGAGAATAGCGGTTGGCTATAAATATTACGATTATTTTGGGCAAGGGAGTTAGGGATATAGAAATGATATAAAAATAGCGGATAGTAATCTCGAAGTTAGTATAAAGAATGTCTCGAAGGGTTGTAGATGGGGGTAGGTAAGTTTTGGGTTAAGACTTTTCGGGGAAAAGTCTCGTTGAGGGTAGAGAGGAATATAACAGAGTGTCTGTCTCTGTTAAGGGGATATAGGTCGGCGTGCAAGAGAAAAAGGGTCTAAACTTAAGTGCACGCGGTAGCACCCCGGGGGGATGTAAAAGTAACTAGGGATGCTCACGCGTTGACGTAAGAGTAGGAACGCATTAGTTACTAGCCAGCAGTCTTAGAGAGAGGTCGCACAGAAGTCGTCATCTAGTATGTTGAGTTGGCTGGACCTCTGTTGTTTGTCTACGATATTTAGAGTGGACTATTACTAAGAGTCTGTAATCTTGAAGTAACTCCAATAAATGCTATACATCGGGAGACTGCTGGAGTTATGTTGTTTCTGAAACCATCGACTTCATCACTTCGCTGTACTGTTAAAGAAGTTGCATCAGGCTAGGCCCCAGGTAAGGATGGGATTCCAATAGAGGTTATCAGGAGTGGACCAGACACACTCACTCTACAGATCCACCAGCTAATAGAGCTATGCTGGCGAGAAGGACACGTATAACAGGATTTCACAGATTCATGCATCATAACACTGTACAAGAACAAGGGCGCTCGGATCCACTGCAACAATTATAGGGGTATCTCACTTATGTGTATTGTTGGAAAAGTATTTGCCAGAATTGTTCTGCGCAGACTTCAAGTCCTGAGAGATCAAGTCTACCCAGAATCACTGTGTGGCTTCTGACACAACCGGTCTACCATTGATATGATATTCTCACTGCGATAAATGCAAGAAAAAATGCCGTGAACAGAATCAGCCACTATTTATTGCCTTCATCGACCTCACAAAAGCATTTGATTTGGTCAATAATTAGGGTCTATTCAAGGCACCAAAAGAAGATTAGCTGCCCACCAACTGTTCTGTTCATTGTGGAATTGTTCCACACAAGCATGAAGGGTATAATCAAGTTTGATGGTGCAACTTCAGAAGAGTTTGAAATCAAGAGTGGGGTTAAGTAAGGTTGTGTACTAGCTCCCACCCTCTTTGGAATATACTTTTCACTTCTGCTGAAATATGCCTTTCGTGGCAGAACAAATGCATCCATACTTCAAGAGCTGAATATTAAAAAAAGGTGGCTATTAAAGACGAAAAAACTAAGAAAGTTGTAATATTTTGGTCACTTGAAACGTCACGAAAGTTTGTAGAGAACAATAATCGAGGGGTATATGTCTGTGAAGAGAGCAAGAGAAAGGCCATAGTGACGATGGGTGCAGGATGTGGCGGATAATCTCCAGATGGGTGTATCGGTCGCGGGACATCTTGCTTGTTATCGAGCGGTTTTCCGGAAGGTTGTAATGGGAGCAAGGTTCTGCAAAGGACATGCTACTGTATGAATGAATGATCAGGATGCCGATATATACATTCACTTACGCTCAGATGGCGGCCTCTACAATGCTCAGAGATTGAAGGCCGAGGCCAAAATTAGGAGGGTACTGATCAGAGAGTTGCATTTTGCAGATGATGCTGCAGTTACGACTCTAAGAAAGAATTACAACTACTATCTGATTTCTCCTATGCTTGTTATCAATGTGGTTTAACAAGTAGCAAAAAGATGACACCGATTATGTCACAAGGTGCACATGGGGTACCGTCAATCTTTATTGATGACGCCGAACTATAGATCGTAGACCATTTTACATATCTAGGATCAGGCGTAAATAGCAAATTATCCCTAGATCAGGAAATCAACATCAGAATTGGTAAGGCAGCAACAACAATGAACAGGTTAACGAAAAGAGTCTGGGAGAACAGGCAGCTTACTGCCAAAACAAACGTCCTTGTCTATCAAGCCTGTGTTCTTAGTTCTCTTCTTTATGGCAGTGAAGCCTGGACAACTTAGTCACAATAAGAGAAACGTTTAAACAGCTTTCATATGCGGTGTCTGTGAAGATTATTTGGCATTAAGTGGCAAGACAAAGTCACAAATACTGAAATATTGGAAAGATCAGGTTGTATGTCGGTATATTGCATGCTCAGTTTCGTAGGCTTAGATGGATAGGACACGTTAGGAGGATGGATGATGGTAGAATACCAATGGACATCTTTTTTTGTGTGTGAATTACAGATGGGTAAGAGACCACACGGTCGGCCTCAACTACGGTACAAAGATGTGTATAAGCGGAACATGATTGATACAGTCATTGATAATGCATATTGGAAGCAAGTCGCTGCTGAGCGGAGGGCAAATATCAGAAATTGAATAAAGACAAAGAAGAAAATTATTGCAGATAAGTTATACACTGAGCGTGTGAGACGTAACATGGTGCATGATAGTGGAAATGACCATATGTTCACATGCATCCACTGTGGACAAACATTTACAGCGCGAATTGGCCTTATCAGTCACATTCGCTACCGCCATGGGTTGTAGTTATTAAGCCGTTTTGAAGCACAATGTAACAAACTATAGTCTGTCAAGACGGCAAGGTGCCAATGGACATATGTTGGCACGCTGAGTGATTTTACAAGATTTTAGGTTGACACGCTGAGTGATTTTACAAGATCTTAGGTTGACACGCTGAGTGATTTTATAAGATCTTAGGTTGACACGCTGAGTGATTTTACAAGATCTTATGTTGACACTCTGAGTGATTTTACAAGATCTTATGTTGACACACTGAGTGATTGTACAAGATTTTAGGTTGGCACGCTGAGTGATTTTATAATATCTTAGATTGGAACGCTGGTTTTTTTTTAACAAGATTTTAGGTTCGCACAGTGAATGATTTTACAAAGATTTATGTTGGCTCGCTGAGTGATTTTACAAGGACATATGTTATATACCAGAATGTGTAGCCGGCACCTACTTCACAGATTTGGCCTTCTTCTGCAAGTCGTGTCTCGCTCAATGCTGCAATGTCGATGTTGTACCTGCCCAGCTATCTCTCAATCAGTGCTGTTCGTCTCGCTGGGCCCGACGCACAGTCTCTATCAAGTAGGGTGCATTCCAAGTTCCGATTGTCAAGAGAATATGATTTGGTTTTTCAGCTTTACCTGTTTTTAGTTTGTTTGTTATATGTATATGTATGTTTGTACATATGTGTGCATGTCTGTTTTTATGTTTCTTCTTTATTTAAAAAAAAATATCTATGTACGTAATTTTAAAAAAAGGGGGGGGGGTGAATGGCAGGAAGGTGGGTTGGCTCTTCCGGCAGAGCAGCTGAACTAGGATGAGACCGGGTCATCTTGTTGCTACACTAAACCCACACGTGATGATGAAAAACGCCAAACAACAAACGTAAAGGAGTTCGGGCCGCTGACCGGGGGGACAGCTTGAGATTTGCTTTTGAATTCCCTGCCTTTGCCTACAACGAGTCTTTATGAAGACTGGACATGACCGGAACCAGCCCCGATGAGAATAAAACAAGAAGCGACAAGCACGTAACAGTGCTAATAGAGAAAAAAAGCCAGCAAACGAAAGAACCCGACCAAGGCCCGGTATTTATCAGGACCAACACAAGACAAAGAAAACAAACAGATAGCACAAAGCAAATCTATCCGACGAACAGAGAGGAACCAATAAAACCAGTGGGAATAAGGACTAACAATCCACACAACCACGGATCTCAACAATAACCACCGCTGAGGAAGCAGGTTAGACGAGACCGAATTTGGAATTTTTTTTTTGAAAATTGGAATTGGAATTACTTCTAGCCTCTTTCCAATGCTATGGGGGTGAGCAGTGCTTTCCTATAGAAGGCTGCTCAGTCGCTCAAAGGGCTGTCGAATCCCACTGCTGCTCTGGTCAGTAGAAGACGTCCATATGGTCTGAGCCGCCTGTGTGCAGGTCTGCGACTACGACTGCCAGCGTACCAACGCCTGCCGCTTTGCAATTCGCCCATCGCCACACGGCTTGAAGGTAATAGATGAAGTTGGATGAATTGGATTAAAGTGAGGAAGAGTTGCGCAATTCGTCGAACACGCTCTCACGCCTGAGTCCATCTGAATCCAGTAGCAAGACAAGTCAAGACGACTGTAGACGAATACAAGTGCAGTGGATGACCAGGGAGCTTTAGTACCTTGCCGTGCTCATCACGTTCCACAACGCTTTGCAGGTAAACGCCACCTTGTCCACTGAATCATCAATGATTTCTTCCGCGCAGTCTGCCGAATCCTGTCTTCACATGCTGGGTAGGCATACCCTAGTTCACCGATTTGTTTGAGACCGAATCGGCTACCCGCGTCTGGTTTAGCCAGCCTGTCACAGCTGTTGCCCGGGGGCGGCTGCTGTCAAATGATGACAGCTACTAGGAGCCACAGGCGTGAGCTGGATATCAGGCGTGGACCAGCGGGGAATGGTACCTTAAAAGGGCGTGACAGCCATCCTTACCAAAGATACTACCAATGTCTGACATGCCAGACACCCCCCCCCCCCCCCCCCCAACAATATCTTATTTGTGTAGTTAAATAGCATTAACTTGTGTACGGATAATGATTACATTAACTTTATGACACTATCTTAATTGTATACTTAAACAGCAGACACCGTGTGTACGGATTACGATTATGTTAACGTTATGACAACTTCTTACGTGTACAGTTAATCAGCACACACCTTGTGTCCGGATAATGATCATATTATCTTTATGACAATATCTTACTTGTACAGTTTAATAGCAGACACATTGTGTACGGGTAACATTTATATTCACATTCTGACAACATCTTACTTGCACAGGACGTCCTCCACAAGCACACATACACCAGCAAGATCAGAGCACATTGTGTTGTTTCCATTATGAGCAATGACCACACAATGTCCTCTGTTGGGACTCTGAACTTATATTTGACGATCTAGTTCCTGGTGTCATAGTTTTAATCTCGGCACTAAATATTGGCACGCCATTTCGCTGTACGACATTTGGAGTAGATACGTTTGCGAGGATGATTATAATTACAATAGTGAATCAGTGCCCGCCTACTTCTTCAACCCGTTTTTTCCCCTTTTGAGCTTGCTCGATTTGAACTCAAGCTTAGTGCACACTCGTGCTACTTTTAGTGCACTGGACTTTTCTCTTATTACCAATGCCCATCGCCATCAGGCGAACTGTCTGTGCCTTCAAAGGTACTTGTCATTTACTTTCCCAAGTCAGGAACGAGAAGTCAACATTTTAATCAAACTGACCGGATCAGGGTTTTTTTTTTGGTTTTTTTTTAGTCGTTGGATCAACATCACGGCACACGGTTTAACCCATAAGTGCTCCGTTTTCCTCCTAACTCAAACCTGAGTCTGGAGAAACTCAGCTCAATGCGCGAACTCCGTTGCATCGGCGAGGGTCTTGAAATACTTTGTGTAGATGTTTAAATCGAAATTTTGCCCGGGCAGCGTCGTTAGGCTACTCTTTTTCGATTTCCAACTGCCAAGGGATTTCTTACGTGCGCTACAATGCACACGGGCGTCCGATCTCACTACCCAGAGACCAGGGGAAATTTTATTACTGGAAGTCCAGGTGGATTTTTAAATGAATCTCGGTCCTCACCGGGGCCTGAACCCGGGACCTCCAGCACTCGAGGCGGACACCATACCTCGAGACCACTCAGCCCCCCCCCCCCCAGGTTCAGGTGTTACACTCGCTACGTCGGCATCAGCAGACCGGTTGTTTAAGAATCAGCGTTCTTGTCCATTCGGCCATGATGACCTCCGAAATGGTTTTAAAAACATGAAAGCAGGATTCATGACTTGGTCATTTCATGTTTTGAAAATAAACAAGCAGGATACATTACTTGGTCATTTCACGTTTTCCAAGAAACATTGTTACTTATCCACAGAAAGTTGAACAAAGTTGAACAAGAAACATTGTTACTTATCCACAGAAAGTTGAACAAAAAATTACAATAAAGATAATTGTTAGAAGATAAGGATGTGCAAATAACGGCAATCGTCTCAATACACGGACATGGACACGCACACAGACAAATACACTCACACGCACGCACGCACGCACACACACACACGGAGTCCTACAGACACATACACAAACATACAAACAGATACATGCAGAAAAACAAATACTCACAGACTGGCACATAAATACAGACAAATACAAACAGACAGGCAGATATACACAGACAGCAGATACACAAATTCACATATAGACAAACACATACTATCAGACAAACAGATACAAACAAATAAACATAAGTTTGTTGGATGTTTATTCACTCTTTATCTGTTACAGAATCCACACTGCTTGTTTCTGTCTACTCTATCTACTCTACCTACTCTGTAAAATGCTCGACAAAGGTTAGGTAGAGCGTTTCATTAGTGCGACTAGTGTAGCCCGGGAAACTGTGACCGCAAGGTCATGGGTCATCGGGGCTTAAATCGCCAGGGGAGACAAACTCCTCTTGGTCAGGGTTTCCTAAACGTGTGATTGTGGTATGTGATGTGTGACCTGTGATGAACCCTACTGCTCGAAGAAAAAGAATGAAGCATAATGAGAACACAGCCGACAGACAGCAGTTGTAACGCAGCTATTTTGAAGTAAGCTAACCACACAGATCTGGCTATTGACATCAGAAGACTTCCTGCACGACATGAGAACGGGAAAGTTGGAGAAGGTTGTGGTAACAAGAAGGTTGGATGAGATGAGAGACAGGGGAAGACCATAAAAGATGAGGCTAGGCAGTTTAGCATCATGTCAGGGAGAAACATCATTCATCATCGTCTCTCGTTATCACCATCTCATCAGGCTCCTAAGGTATCTTGCGGTGTCGAGGTGCAATATAAACAGTGGAGGTGTGTCCGCTTATGGGCTTCATATGTCGATATTCCCATGGACTCTGCTGTTCCATCCGTCCATCGTTTACGTGGTCGGCCTATTCCTCTGCTTCCATTTGGTTTGTACATCGTTGCTTGTTGTAGTATACTGTTAGTTGGTAACCTACTTGCATGGCCAAGCCACTTTACTAGCTGCTGAGGAACATCCATCCATCCATCATGTGCCATGCCGGTAAGCGAGGGCGGTCATGTTCTGCCATCTCACTCGATCACCAGAGTCGTGGATCAGCTCCGTGTTTCTGTCTCGACCATGCCACAAAGCCAAGCCATCCAGGTACTTGCTTCTAGGTCTTCCCCTTGGTCTGTTCCCCTCGATCTTACCAGTTGTCACCAAGTTCTCCAAATCATTATCATCATTATCAGAAATTACGACAGTAAGGTAATAAATAGGTCACAAATGGCTGTAGAAAAATAACTAAATATGATAACTTGAAACCAGTTCATTTTTATACATACATTGTCCCTATATTTCGCAACATAATGTCCACCAACATTGATGCACTTATCCCATCGTTTTATCAGTCCTTCCAAGCCGGCTGCATAGAACTGCGTGCTCTGTTTCTAAACCACGTTATTACTTCACATTCAACTTCGGCGTCATTCGCGAAATGTCTCCCGCCAAGTTGGGTTTTCAGTGCTTATGCTGGCAAATGTTTGTCCCGTAAAGCGGTGCATAGCTGGGTAGAAAAAGCTACGAGAGTGAGTTAATACGTAAGTCACACAGTTATGTGGGATGGGACGTAAATGAAAACAAAGCACGCAGTTATATGTAGTCGGTTTGGGTGAACTGATAAAACGATGGGATAAGTGCATCAATGTTGGTAGAAATTATGTAGAGAAATAAAGGGACAATGTTGTTTGTCCATCAAGAATGATGATGACCGTTCATTTCATCCAGTGGGGTTGAAGGTGTGGAGCCGTGGGTTCTAAGATGGCTGATAAGGCCTATTTTGGCTCGAAATGTTCTTTGACAATGTGGACAAAGAATGCTTGACGTCTCTGGAGGAGGATTTCCTGCAGTGGTTTTTCTGTCCTGCCTTTTCTTCACAGCTCTTGCAGTCCTGGTTGCCTCACATATAACTGCACCTTTGCGCAATGATGCACGCCACGAATTTCGGTCTCTGGCTGCAGCCTCCCAGGTGTCATGATGAATTCCAAAAGCATTCAGTGAAATTTTCAGAGTGTCTTTAAAACGTTTCCTCTTACCACCTTGGGAGCGTTTACCACAACGCAGTTCGCTGTAAAAAATTCGTTTAGGGAGCCTGTGATCTGGCATGCGAGTCAAGTGACCAGCCCAGCGAATCTGATTCTTCATCAGTAGAGTGTGGATACTGGGTATGGATGCTCTTTCTAGGACTTCAGTGTCTGGAATCTTGTCTTGCCATTTAATCTTCAGTAGCTTCCTTAGGCAGACTGTGTGGAAGTGGTTTAATTTCCTAGCGTGTCGCTGATAAACAGTCCAGGTTTCACAAGCATATAGCAGTGTGGATAATACAACTGCTTTGTAGACTTTTAGCTTTGTTTGCAGGCTTATTCCAGTTCTGTCCCATACATTCTTGTACAGTCTGCCAAAGGCTGCACTGGCCTTGGAGATTCTTGCATTCACTTCGTCATCGATTGTGGCAGCTTGTGACACGGTGCTGCCAAGATAGGTAAATTTGTCCACAACACTTAGTCTATGATCATTCACTTTGATATTCGGCACAGTGTGATTATTCCCTGGAGCTGGCTGGTACATAACTACAGTCTTCTCCAAGTTGATATTGAGCCCAAAGTTGGCACAGGCATGTGAGAAAGCTGAAACATTATGTTGCATGTCCGCCTCTGAGTTGGCGTATAGAGCGCAATCATCAGCAAACAGGAGCGCTCTGACGGTGCCACTGTCAATTTTGGTTTCAGCTTTCAGCCTTCTGAGATTGAATAACTTTCCATCCATACGGTAGTTGATGTCTATTCCAATGTCGTCGTTCTCGAAGGCATTCATCAACATGGCTGAAAACATGAGGCTGAACAGTGTTGGTGCCAGGACACATCCTTGCTTCACTCCATTGGTGACAGGAAAGGGTTCAGACAGCTCACCATTTTCCTGTACTCTTGCCTGCATGCCGTCATGAAATAGCCGCACTATTTGGACAAACTTTCGTGGACAGCCATAATTTGCCATAATCTTCCACAGTCCTTCTCTGCTGACTGTATCAAAAGCCTTGGTAAGGACAATAAAAGTGGAGAACATTTCGCAGTTCTGTTCCTGACATTTCTCTTGCAGCTGCCTTGCAGCGAAAATCATGTCAACAGTTCCACGTTCTTTTCTGAAGCCACATTGACTCTCAGGAAGAAGACCTTGATCGAGATGGGCTGTGAGGCGATTGAGAAGAATTCTGGCGAGTATCTTCCCTGCAATTGAAAGCAAGGAGATGCCTCGGTGGTTGTCACAGGATTGGCGGTTTCCTTTACGTTTGTAAAGGTAGACTATTGACGCGTCCTTAAAATCTTGTGGCATGGTCTCGTTCATCCATATGTTTGTGAAGACTCGGTGAAGCTGCTCTGTTATGACCGGCCCACCTGCCTTGTATATCTCTGCTGGGATGGAGTCAGGACCAGGTGCCTTGCTGCTGGAGAGTTGCTGGATGGCTTTGTTTATTTCCACTATGGTTGGCAGGTCATCAAGGGTCTCATTGGTGGGAACTTGAGGAAGGCAATTGATGGTTTCATCATCGAAGAAGGAAGTTGCATTTAAGATTTTGCTGAAATGCTCTGCCCATCGTTGGAGGATTTCTTTCTTATCGGTGACCAATGTTCCCCCGTCTGCACTGAGGAGGGGAACTATGCCTGGTGATGAAGGACCATAGACCGCTTTCAGTGAGTCGTAGAAGTTTTTCATATCGTGTCTGTCAGCAAAGCCCTGAATTTCATCAGCTTTGCTGCTCAGCCAGGAGTCCCGCATGTGCCGAAGTTTCTGCTGCACTACTCTCTGAATGTTCTTGAAAGCATCTTTTTTTGATGTTGACTTTGGGTCATTCAAATGTGCCTTGAGGAGAAGATGTTTCTCGGCCAGCAATTGGTTGATGTCTTCGGAATTTTCATCAAACCAGTCTTTATGCTTTCGGGGGGCTGGACCCAGGATTTCCATAGCAGTGTTGTAAATCGTGTCCTTTAGGGCTCTCCATTCTGTTTCTGTATCCTGTTTTGCTTCAGTATTGGGCTTGAGGCGGTCTTCCAGCATATTTTCAAACGACTGCTGCATTTTCTTGCTGTTTAGGCGGGTGACATTTAGCTTTGTTTGCATTTTTGCCCTTGAGGGACGCCGTGGTGGGCCTGATGTGGATGTTCATTTTCGAGACAATGAGACGATGGTCTGTCCAACATTCGGCACCACACATGGATTTTGTCACTCGAACGTCTTGTCTGTCACTCCTCCTGACGATGACATAGTCAATGAGGTGCCAGTGTTTCGAGCGAGGGTGCATCCACGATGTCCTATTTCTCATGGGGAGACGGAAAATTGTGTTCGTAATCAGGGGATCATGTTCGGCACATGTCTGAAGGAGGCGGAGTCCATTGGTGTTACAATTTCCGACTCCATGCTTTCCAATAATGCCACTCCAAGAGGTGGTGTCCGTGCCTACTCTGGCATTGAAATCCCCAAGGAGTATAAGTTTGTCTCCTTTGGGAACAGATGTTAATACATTGTGCAGGTCCTCATAGAACTTATTCTTGACACCATCTTCGTTGGTCATAGTTGGTGCGTAGACACTCACAATGGTTGCGTGCTTCCTTCCATTCAGCAGAGGCAACTTCATTGTCATGAGCCTGTCGTTTACAGCCTTTGGAAATCCAGCTAATTTGCCGACCAGGGCCGACTTAATGGCAAATCCCACACCGGATTGGCGTCTTTCCTCCACATTAGTAGAGTGTGGATACTAGGCATTGTCTTGCCATTTAATCTTCAGTAGCTTCCTAAGGCAGACTGTGTGGAAGTGGTTTAATTTCCTAGCATGTCGCTGATAAACAGTCCATGTTTTCCCAAGCATATAGCAGTGTGGATAATACAACTGCTTTATAGACTATCAGCTTTGTTTGCAGGCTTATTCCATTTCTGTCCCTTACATTCTTGTACAGTCTGCCAAAGGCCACGCTGGCCTTGGAGATTCTTGCATTCACTTTGTCATCATTTGTGGCAGCCTGTGACACAGTGCTGCCAAGATAGGTGAATTTGTCCACAACACTTAGTCTATGACCGTTAACCTTAATATTCGGCACGGTGTTTATTCCATGGAGCTGGCTAACACTTAACTACAATCTTCTCCAAGTTGATATTGAGCCCAAAGTTGCCACAGGCATATGAGAAAGCTGAAACATTGTGTTGCATGTCTGCCTCTGAGTTGGCAATCATCAACAAAAAGCAGTTCTCTGACAGTGTCGCTGATAGTTTTGCTTTCGGCTTTCAGCCTTCTGGGATTGAACAACTTTCCATCCATGCGGTAGTTGATGTCTATTCCAATGTCGCTGTTCTCGAAGGCATTCGTCAGCATATCTGAAAACATGAGGCTGAACAGTGTTGATGCCAGGACACACCCTTGCTTCACTCCATTGTTGACAGGAAAAAGCTCAGACAGTTCACCATTTTCTGTACTCTTGCCTGCACACCATCATGAAATAACCGCATTATTTGGACAAACCTTTGTGGACAGCCATATTTCACGATAATCTTCCACAGTCCTTCTCTGCTGACTATATCAAAAGCCTTGGTCAATGAAAGTGGAGAACATTTCAAAAGTCTCTTCCTTACATTTTCCTTGCAGTTGCCTTGCGGGGAAATCATGTCAAAAGTTCATCGTTCTTTTCTGAAGCCACATGGACTCAGGAAGAAGACCGTGATCGAGATGGGCCATGAGGCGATTGAGAAGAATTCTGGCGAGTATCTTCCCTGCGATTGAGAGCAAGGAGATGCCTCTGTGGTTGTCACAGGATTGGCGGTTTCCTTTACATTTGTAAAGGTGGACAACTGACAAGTCCTTGAAATCTTGTGGCATGGTCTCGTTCACACATATGTTTGTAAAGACTTGGTGAAGCTGCTCTATTAGGACTAGCCCATCTGCCTTGTATATCTCTGCTGGGATGGGGAAAGAACCAGGCGCCTTTCCATTGGACAGTTGCTTGATAGCTTTGTTTAGTTCCACTATGGTTGGCAGGTCATCAAGTGTCTCATTGGTGGGTACTTGAGGAAGGCAGTAGACGGTTTCATCATCGAAGAAAGAAGTTGCATTTAAGTTGTTGCTGAAATGCTCTGCCCAGCGTTGAAGGATTTCTTTCTTATCGGTGACAAATGTTCCCCCATCTGCACTGAGGAGGGGAACTATGCCTGGTGATGGAGGACCGTAGACCCCTTTCAACGAGTAGTAGAAGTATTCATATCATGTCTGTCAGCAAAGTCTTGCATTTTATCAGCTTTGTTGCTCAGCCAGGAGTCCCGCATGTGCCGAAGTTTCTGCTGCTCTACTCTCCGAATGTTATTAAAGGCATCTTTTTTATGTTGACTTCGGTTCATTCAAATGTGCCTTGAGGAGAAGATGTTTCTCAGTTGAATAGTTGGTTCATGTCTTCAGAATTTTCATAAAACCTGTCTTTATGCTATCGGGGGTGGGGGGGGGGTGGGGGGGGGGGGCTAGACCCAGGATTCCCATAGCAGTGTTGTAAATTATGTTCTGTAGGGCTCTCCACTCTGTTTACGCATCTTTTTTAGCTGCAGCATTTGGCTTGATGCGGTCTTCCAGTATGTTTTCAAACGACAGCTGCATTTTTATTTTTGCTGTTTAGGCGGGTGACATTTAGTTTTTTTTTTTTGCATTTTTACCCCTTGAGGACGCCGTGGTGGTTTGATGTGTATGTTTATTTTCGAGATAATGAGACGATGGCCTGCCCAACATTCGGCATCACAGATGGATATTGTCACCCGAACGTCTTGTCTGTCACTCCTCCTGACGATGACATAGTCAATGAGGTGCCAATGTTTCGAGCGAGGGTGCATCCATGCTGTCCTATTTCTAGTAGGAAGACGGAAAATTGTGTTGGTGATCAGGAGATCGTGTTCGGCACAGGTCTGAAGGAGGAGGAGCCCATTGCTGTTACAATTTCCGATTGTGTACTTTCCAATGATGCTACTCCTGGAGGCGGTGTCCTTGCCTACTCTGGCATTGAAGTCCCCAAGAAGTATACGTTTGTCTCCTTTGGGAACAGATGTTAATACGTTGTGCAGGTCTTCATAGAACTTGTTTTAGACATCATCTTCATGTGTCATGGTTGGTACGTAGACACTCACGGTGGTTGCATGCTTCTTTCCTTTCAGCAGGATTAACTTAATAGTCATGAGTCTGTCATTTATAGACTTCGGAAATTCAGCTAGCTTGCCAACCAGGGCCGTCTTAATGGCACATCCCACACCGGATTGGCGTCTTTCCTCGCTTTTCCTTCCACTCCAGAAAATTGTGTAGCCGGCACCTACTTCACAGATTTGACCTTCTTCTGCAAGACGTGTCTCACTCAAGGCTGCAATGTTGATGTTGTACTTGCCCAGCTCTCTCGCAAACAGTGCTGTTCATCTTTCTGGGCTCGACGCACCGTCTCTATCAAGTAGGGTGCGTAGATTCCAAGATCCGATTGTCAGGGGAATATGGCCAGCTCTTTTAGCTTTACCTGTTTTTACTTTGTATGTCGGCCGCATTATACGGTACCCACCACCGCGGCTAGCTGGTTAGGTAATGATGGAGCAGACAATGTTTAGGGCACCTTTTTTAGCCCCTTTCTCATGCTATGGAGGTTAGCAGTGCTTTCCTATAGAGGGCTGCTCAGTCACTCAGGGGGCTGCTCCGGTCAGTAGACGACGACCATATGGCCTGAGCCGCCTGTGTACAGGTCTGCGACTACGGCTGCCAGCGAAACCCACGCCTGCCGCTTCGCCGCTCGCCCATCGCCACAGGGCTTGATGGTGATATATGACGTTGGATGAAGAATGACTTGTGCAATGAATTGGATTAAAGTGAGTAAGAGTTGCACAATTCGTCGACCTCCCTCTCTTGTCTGAGTCCATCTGAGTCCAGTGGCAAGACAAGTCAAGACGATTGAAAACGAAGACAGATGTAGTGGATGAACCCCTTTCTTTTACATGAGAGGATATCTAAAGAAAATAATTATGCACAAAAACGAATGGCGAACATAGTTATCAAAGTATGAATGGATCAAGGTATAACGCAACCTGGAGACTATGGGTGACAGGCGTGGGTGATGATGACACTGCTTATCTGGTAGTCTAAACCTTGAGCGCCCTATATTGAAGGGCTGGATGGAGAGTAACTAGTCGGGGGTTGATAACTATTGGAGAACACAAAGACCCTTTTCCTCCTTTGTTTATTTTTCTTAAGATAAAAATCTCCTGTATGTGTTTTCCTTATTTTTCTTGGCATTTTAACTGTCTTTCATTTCTAATGTTTATATTGATGATATCAGTAGATGTATGCAGTGGTCAATACGTTCCACAACGCTTTGCAGATAAACGCCGTCTTGTCTGTTAAATCATCCGGTTTTTCATCCGCGCAGTCTGCCGAATCCTCTCTTCACATGCTGGGTAGGCATACCCAAGTTCACCGCTTGATTTGACACCAAATCGGCTACCCACGCCTGGTTTAGCCAGCCTCTCACAGCTGTTGCCCGGGGAGGGGGTGGCCGCTGTTGCTTGCTGACTGCTACTAGGAGCCAAATGCGTGACCTGGATGTCAGTGGGGGATGGGTCCTGAAGATGACATGAGAGTCGTCCTTACCAAAGGTACTACCAATGTCTGACACCCCGTACCCGCCAATATAAATGCGTAACCTACAACATACAAGCACTAAAGATTTGAAATGCTTAAAAACATATCCTCATGCTTGCAAAATTTAACATATAATTGAATGTGTGATCACTCGTGGGTGTATATACACACGCCGAAGCATTCAGAATAGAAATTTAAAAAAAAAAAACTGGCAAAAAGCAACAACAACAGATCAGCCAAACTGAGGTATTAGCACAGTACATGATAAAGTATTAGAGAGTCAACCATGTAGACAGAAAACTAGTGAAACAGGCAGGCATCTTGTGATATACCTCTGTGACATGTATGTCATCATCCCTCAGTCTTTTCCAGCAGACAGCTTCACGCACCATGAAAATTTAGGACGGGAGAATTAACGAAACGAAATTTCGTTTCGTTTTAAGGCAATTGATTGGCCGCGCCCCGGAAACACAGGCTTAATCTGGACAAAGGCTTGGTAGACAAAGCGGTCTGGTCAATCGCCATGTTTCTCCAACGTTAGCGGGTGACCCATTGTTAATGTGTTAATTAAAAGCCCACTTATTCTCTGCGTTTTAGGTGAGCATTATATTATATACAACATATCATGTTATGTATTAGGATAAATGCTTTGAGGCAACTAATATCATGATTGAAGTTGTGTGTGTGAAAATTATGAGAATCGCTTTAATTGAAAGGTTGGTTTACGTCACTCAGCCTGGGCATCGCCATTTTGTCCAGTCAGCCCTCATAAAGCTTACAATATAATCTTGCTATGAGTCATTCTTCTGAGATGATTTTGTGAACTTACTTTATTCCTATATGCTTATTTTTCACAACTGGTCTCTGTGTTATAAGTGTTTTTTTCCTGAGTGCATTTTTTGTATTTCTGCTCTTATGATGGAGAAATATTACTATCTCACATTTGTGTACAACTTTAATAGGTTGTTAGATAGAGAGAGAGAGAGAGAGAGAGAGAGAGAGAGAGAGAGAGAGAGAGATTCTCGCTTGACTTTTTCATGCACTTAGGAGTTAATCTGTTGTTTACATTGTTGTAAATATACAGAGGTGGGATTGTCTTGTAGTCCTTTTTCATAAATGATGTTATGGGATTTTCATGTGGTAGGATATACATAATCTCAAGTGTATGGGAAAATATTCCCATGATTTCTCTTTTATGAGTATTTTACCTTTTATGCTCATGATTGTCACTGCTCAATGCTGTAATAAATGCTGTTATAAGATTGTCATTTGGTATGATATATCATTATGTAATCTCAAGGGAGTGGGAAATGACACCATGCTCTTGTGTTTTTACTTTGAGATGTTGGGTAATACCCACTAGTGAGTTCATACCATGTTTAGTAAAAGTCTAACAAGTTTTTCTGTTATTCATTATATATATTATATGTATATTCTATTCATGATGTTACTGCGGGAGTAGATCTTTTAACTTCACCCCAGTCGGGACAAAACACATGATGATGATGATGATGATGATGATGATGATGATGATGATGATGATGATGATGATGATGATGATGATGATGATGATGATGATGATGATGATGATGATGATGATGATGATGATGATGATGATGATGATGATGATGATGATGATGATGATGTAAGAGGAGATGACTGAACTGGTAGTTAACCTTCTGTCATTTATCAGTGGTACTTACATAATGCTGTTTGTAACTATGGAAAGGATATTTATGAATTGTGTACATGAGGACATTGTCTCAGGAACTTTTCCCATGGGGTGACAGCGGTACTATCAAGAGGTTTGGACGGATTTCGGGATTGAAAAACACCTCAAGATGCTCCAGTGTCAGTCCAGAAGAAATGTACCTGTTGAGTAGATACCCCACTCACTTTTGGAGTGGGTCAAAACTCTACAGTAGGCGACCAGTGCTAGGGGACTAGCTACACCTTTCTTTCTTCGTCCCTTTTGTTTCCTCTATTGTTATTATGATACATTGTTATCAGAAGTTTGGGTTGTATTACTAATGTATATCGACCCTGTTTTTTCTTCACTCAACATAGGCGCTAGAGATGCCGGCTGGAGTATTGGCACTAGTCACCATGCTTGGCACTGGATTTATAGTCAACGCTTGAATTTAGAGGCAGGAAACTGGGATATCAGCCTACTTCTAATATTCTACAAAGAGTGCGGGTTACTGCTACACATCCTGAACGTCAATGCCTGGATAATTACTGGATTTTGAATATGCTGAAGTGGATTCCCTACCTCTGGGAACTTACAGATGGTGTTAATCTTTTCAATGTCTGCAAAGACATGAGGCATGCCTGGCCTAGATGGTATTCAGCGTATACCCTTTTTCTAAAAGTCACCGCCTGATTCCACGTTCAACTGTCATATTCCAGAGGCTCATGGATAGTCTGGAATTCACCATCATTTACCAGTATGGATTTACCAACTGATTTGGTGAACTCCCAGCTTCCTTTGAATCTTCTCATCCATCATATCCCAGACATGGACAATCAAGCACTATACCAACTCCCGGTCAATCAAGTCGTATATTCAGCTGAATAAAGAATAACCTACATCTTCACCAAGAAAAGGGCTGAAATATTCAGGCCCAATTCAAGTTAGTTCTGTCAGGAAATTCTAATGGATTATGTGATGTCACTCCTCATCCAAAGAGATACTGAAAGTGTTTGTGCCTGATCCTGATCGAATCAATCACATGGACTCCTGTGTGTCAACGCCATGCCAGAACGTTCCGACTCTATCTGTCGGTTATATCACATCTGGAATGCTCCTCGTCTAGTTACTTAGCAGCTGTGACTTGAGAGATTACAGTATATCCACAATGGATTCATATGGATTACTCCTACATGTTTTCGCGATGGATATATGATCCAGAAGTGGAAGCTCTGTGTGTGTGTGGGTGCAATCCCAATTTTCTGAATAGGTGATCTATGCAAAGCAACTGTTTTCCTTGGATTATAGAGAGTGTGATTATGGCCAGACTTTTCTAGTGGATATTGAAGGAGAGGGAGTCAGCATCAGACCCCTAGGATATTTCTAGAGACAGATTAGATAGATTTTCTTTATCTAGTTCTTTGTATGGATTATTTACTCTGTTTTGTGTTTGACACAGGTATTTGATGTGAATCTTTTTTGGGGATTTTTTGGGGACTTCTGTTATGGGTGCATTGCCTGAAATATGATAATTTTTTCATGCATGTGACCCTATTGTAGCCAACAGGGTTTGTCCAAGACCCAAATGTTTTCACAATACAGTTGTTTGTTTGTTTCGTTTAATCAAGCCTTGCAGTTACTTCATTGTTAACCTGTTGTTCCAAAATTGATGTTTATAGTCCAGTTATTGTTACTGTTATGTGATACAGTGAGTCATTGTACTGTTTTGTCTAACAGTGGCTGTTTTCCACTTGTCAGGTAATCCAGTTGTTGCGTCTAACATTGGTTGTTGTCCCTCTGTTGTATAATACTGTGGATGTGCCTGACAGTGGATACTTGTCATTGTTTATATATATGTGGGAGATTAAATGCTCCTTCCCAGAAGATGGTAAGTTGATGTGGTGTAACCATGTGGTTAATCCAATATAACTTAATTCCAGAGAGATTAAGCACTTTATTCAGATGTTTTAGTTCATAGATAAATTGTACACTAGTTTAAACCATTGTGAGGCTTTTTCTTCTAGTTAGACAGCTTCTATGAATTCATAAGCATTGAACCTAAGTTTTATATTTTAATCATTAAACAGTTAAGCTAAATCAGCAGTGATTTAGGATTTTGTGATTAACTTAGGAGTTAGAATGCTAGAATACTTAGTTTAGCAGTAAGGAACTATTTTAAATATACACTCACTAGTAGGAGGAATCAGTGTAATTCGTAACAGAAACAATACACGAGCACATTGGATGTTAAATACTTTGCTATGTGTATCATATAATTTTGTGTATTAGGTGTAAGCATGCATGTGGTGATTCAATTGTGATTTCATTAGTGTTAAATATATGAATTTATCATTTATGATTCACATACGTATGCCTAAATATCATCCATGGAAGTATGATAATGATTTCTGATGAATGATTGCGGATTGAGTGAGGAGAAGTGACAAACTGAGATGGAGTATGAGCAATCTATCAACCTCCTGATAGTAGGCAATTTGATGTATAATGTCGTGTCTATCAGAAGAGAAGATGTTATTGATAACCCATACACTAATTAATAATTTAGTGCACTTCTAAGCATGGCACCACTCTGTATTCCATATCACTCATGTGACAATCATATGGTTTTGTGTCCTGAATTGTGTTGGATGATAAAGATAATGATGATAATGATGATAATGATGATGATGATAATGATGATGATGATGATAATATTAATGAGGATAATAATGATGATGATGATGATGATGATGATGATGATGATGATGATGATGATGATGATGATGATGATGATGATGATGATGATGATGATGATGATGATGATGATGATGATGATGATGATGATAATGATGATAATGATGACGATGATGAATGTGGTAAAGGCATATTACATATATGGTGAAGAGGAGGGAAAATACTTCTCCTTGAAGCATGTGATTAGGAAGAATTCACCTGAAGTTGATACATGAGATGATACCATAATGCACTTATATTGTTTATAAGCAAAGACTCATGGCATTTGGGAATGAATTAAAACCCTTAAGAGGATATCTAAAAAAATTAATTATGCACAAAAATGAATGGCGAACATAGTTATCAAAGTATGAATGGATCAAGGTATAACGCAGCCTGGAGACTATGGGTGACAGGCATGGGTGATGATGACACTGCTTATCTGGTAGTCTAAACCTTGAGCGCCCTATATTGAAGGATTGGATGGAGAGTAACTAGTCGGGGGTTGATAACTATTGGAGAACACAAAGACCCTTTTCCTCCCTTGTTTATTTTTCATAAGATAAAAATCTCCTGTATGTATTTTCCTTATTTTTCTTGGCATTTTAACTGTCTTTCATTTCTAATGTTTATATTGATGATATCAGTAGATGTATGTTTCATGCTGGTATTTCAGGTAATGGCTAGATCCATCTAGATCCAGAACTAACTTTTTAATTACGCACCTCGATAGAGTGATGCAGAAAACTATTCCAAAAGCAACTACCTGGCAGAAGTTCCACTAAACAGTTAAGACAGATAACATAGAGAACCTAGTCTTGTACCCGAGGGTGAAGAACCAAGAGCCACTATCCTATTAGCACCTGGAACATATTTAAAATATAGGGAAATGTAATATACATAATTTCAGGAGACTATTTGCCATAGGGACTAGATCAACCTGAGTGCATACCCAGTTTCATACTTAACCTACTCCAATGGAAGATGAATAGTAACCATCAAGGATGAATTGGAACATAGTCTGATGTTAATGATGTTAATGACATGTATGGTTGGGACATCAATGATATATATGTATATGACCTTTGTTTGTTTGTTTTTTTTAAAAATTAGATTGATGTTTTATTAACTTAATAATCAATAACCCAATTTATGTTTATTAAAATACGTAAAGGATGCCATTTCCTCTCTTGAGTGTATTATTTTTCTTGTCATTAAGTTGTTTAAATTAACACACCTTAGATATTAATTATTTAGCTGTGAGAAGAGAGACAAGGAACCACTAAAAGGATATTGTTATTCAAGGAAACTTCTCCTTGGTTTCCTGGAGGAATTCCTTGGTTCTTCGAGACTCTTGTTATGGACTCAAGCATTTAAGCCATTGAAAGTTAAGATAATTATAACGGGCAGGATCACATTGGGAAAGGGGAACTTTAGTATCCTCTACCTCTTTGGGGTTCACCCAACAACGTTATCCGACACATCTATGTGTAGTTGTGTGTATGTGTGTATATATATATATATATATATATATATATATATATAATATATATATATATATGCATGGGTGTGTGTGTGTGTGTGTTGTGTGTGTGTTCAAAGAGAACCAAAGAACGAGAGTGAGCTAACTAAAAACAAACCAACAGAAGCCATGCCGATGACAACCGAGAAACCGCAAGCTGAAGCCAGCCATGCTAAGTTTGCTCTTAATCTCTTTTATGCGTCTTCCATTTGATGTTATAAATGCCCCTAGATGCCTAACACTATCCACTTGGTGTAGAATGTTGCCTTCTATCTCAATTTCACATGTGGGTGTCACCTGTTTCTTTAATATCACCATTGTAACTGTTATCTTTATATTCAAGGAGAGTCATTTCTTTGTACTCTCTGTTACTACAATGTCCAACTTTTGTAGTTGAGCTTGTGAATTATCCGCCATCATTACTGTATCACCTGCATAGCGCATATTGTTTATATTATAACCTCTATTCCTGGCTTCTCTTCGCTCTCTCTCATTATTACTTCACTATAGTGGGAGAAGAGATCCGGTGACAAAACACATCCCTGTCGTACTCCCAGCCTTATTTGTTCGTGATTTCGTTCTTTATTTCCCATTTTAATTGCTGCTATTTGGTTCTCGTAAATATGTTTTTATATTTCTGAGATCTTTCCGGTCAATGTTAATATCTTCAACATTTTAATCTTCTTCTTCTTCTTCTTCTTCTTTCGTTCGCCTGAAATATGTCTATAACTGCATTGTTGTCTTTTGTATGAATCTAACAGTCTTTTTTAGTTCACACAGCGGTCCATAGAGTTTATCTTCCACTGTCGTCTCACTAGGCCAGAAGGTTCGGCTGGATATGTTGTACGGCCAAACGCTTTATTGTCAGGACCTTCGGCTCCGCTGGGAAGGACCTCCAGTAGTTGTGGTACTTAGACCATTACGAGGCATAGGACCCGGCACTGCACCTGCCTGGGGTCCAGAGCACCATAACATGTAGCAGTTGTCGACATAATTTACGGCGTAGTTGCGTGGCAGCCTGATTTCTGTGGTGCGCCTCCTGGCTGGCTGCCTCCGTTTTCATCACCTACCTTTTGCAAGAGCAGACTATGGTTTTACTCGACACACGAACAAATAATGCTGTTTTAATCATTTCGTAATGGTTTACTTTATTAAATGCCTTAATATAATCTATGAATCACAAATATGTGTCTTTCTGTGTCTCTATTGGCCTTTATATATACGAGAGTAAGTTAATACGTAAGTCACAAACGGCTGTAGAAAAATAACTAAATATGATAACAACTTGAAACCATTTTTGTTTAATACATACTTTATTTCTCAACATAATTTCCTCCCGAACCTGCTGCATAGAACTGCGTGCTCTGTTTTTTAAATTACGTTTTCACTTCATATTCAACTAAGGCGTCATTCGCGAATTGTTCTGGAACATCTTCTTTACGGCCCCGACTTAGACCTTTGCGATTTCCACCATTTTGGTCCACTTGGCAGAAAACATTTCACGAATGATGACCAAGCTGACCACTGTAGGGGTTGAATCCGTTACCTTGCCACCGGATGTTTAAGAACGCTCTATTCCATACTGCCATGCCGACCTTCTGTTTACGAGTATTATGCCTGGCATTTTGCATGTTACATTATATAGAAAAGATAATAAATGCTTCAGCGGTTGTCCGTATTTCATTGTTTGTCTGATTGCCTACCTTATTGCAGTTAGCAGTCCTATTGACGTGTTTCCGGGTGTTCTGTGGTGATGGCTTGTTTGCTGAAATCCCTACTCTAACATTGTTTCTAGAAAACCTGGGAGTTCCTAATACTGGCGGCATACAAAAGTACATTAGGATGTTAAACAAACGGTACATGAATTAGTTGTTAGAGCACTTGCTGGTTAAGTGATCACAGAAGTGGCATCACTATATACGGGTCATGGCAAGTGTTCTGTCTCTCACAGCATAAATCAGTGCTCTTGCTAAATACCCAAGTTCTTTCTCGCTTTTCAAACAAGACAAGGACCTATGGAAGCCGATCTATAGCAGAAAATCCGCGAATACGGCAAACACGTAGCAAGAAACCTAGGCTGCCCATACCTCCAAAGACGCAGGGACGCCATACAATTAGCCATAACGACAAACACACTATTCACTGAGGATCGGCGGAGGTGCAGGACAGCCACAGGCATGTCTCACGGTGAAAAGACCCAGCTTCAAGGTCAGATAACAGAAGTAAAGCAACAAATCAACAAAATTCTACATACACGGAAACCAGCCAAGAAATCAAAGTACAGGACACCGGCAGCAAAGTCACATTTCTAGAAGAAATTAAAGAAATACTGTGGACCATCCAGCAAGAGGTGGCACGCATGGATCAGTTAACATAGAGAACGAAGAAATAACGCACACAAAACAAGCCGAAAGAGATCTAAAGAACGATAGGGGGCTAACCTAAACAAGCCAACAGACGCCATGCCAATGACAACCGAGAAACCGCAAGCTGAAGCCAGAAGCTCATTATCACTGATCATCCAGTTCAAAGGAAACCCAGTTTTAACAAAGAAAGAGAAACCCGACGAAACGGAAGAGTTGACCATCATAAACCACAAGCTGAAAACAGGAGTCCAGTTGCACGAGCCAACACTTCCAATAGTCTAAAGCAGATAGAGGCAGACAAAGCAACCACCCTAATCGCAGCGACGATACAGACCGCGAATCAAATCAATCACATTACCAGAGAAAATGGACCCAAGGAAACAATTACACTAAAGGGTGAGTCCTTGTAAAGACCCGATACACTCAAAACAAACGAGCCAGAAAATCTCACTGAAAGACGGAAAACCTGGAAGAAAAAGGAAAAAAAAAATACACGAAGCAAACCGCAAGTGCCAAATCCCCCATCTAACATCGCAGGCAATAAATACATATGTTGCACAGAAAAATAAATCAGTTGACACAGAAGAAAAAAGAAACCAAATTTACGCTTCGAACCACAACAATTATAACCAAGGTTGAAAAAAGCCGGTTGAACGAGGTGGAAATCTTAGTTGTTTTTTTCCCTCCTACAGATCGGAATATCTCTCTCTCTCTCTCTCTCTCTCTCTCTCTCTCTCTCTCTCTCTCTCTCTCTCTCTCTCTTTCTCTCTCTCTCTCTCGCTCTCTCTGTCTCTCTCTCTCTCTCTCTCTCTCTCTCTCTCTCTCTCTCTCTCTCTCTCTCTCTCCTTATTATCTAGCTATATACACATTAACAAATCGCATTTGTTTAGGTCGAAACAGCAGTAAAGTGGTGGAGATGAAGAAGCTGGCTTCCGCTCGGTCGAAAGGTGCCGTTGGAGGGAAACATATTGCAATGTAGCAGATCAATTACCTAAGCGCTCACTATGCCAGTGCGGAAGTCAGTACGGAGCAAGCAGAGTCAAAGTTTTCGAGATATATTTGCAGATGTGCGCACCAGTATTTTAGAGCTGGCTTTCAAAGTGCGGAAATACAACATGAGAAAGATACTTGAGAGTCCCTATGGAGACGCACCATGGAGTATCATTGAGTTAAAGAGAACGAAACATTCACGGAATTGGACCACTTGTGACTCCACTTTTTGGACCTTGATCTTTGCCCTACTTTCGTAAATTATAAGTTGCATTTGAACAGGGATGTAAAAAGTTTGGAAATTAATAGCATTTTAACAGGGATGTGAACATTCTGGAAAAGAGAGAAACATCGAAGTAAAAGAAGACCTTCTTTTCGGCTTGGTTGGCTCGGCTATTATATTTTCTTCACCTTTTGAATTTGATTGGTTTGATTTTGTAGTTAAAGGGTTCCCAGAGAGTGGGCAAAACCCGCCCCACGTCCAACCCCCTTGGTCGCCTCCTGCGACCTGTATGACAGATAACAGTGGGATATTATTATGTGGTTCCTTTGACGGACCCGGTAATACGTGCAGAATCCTTCCTCGGTCGCCCGTTATGACACCTGTGGTAGGTTGTGATAAGGTAAAGGCAATGATAAGATAAAGGCAGCCGACGTAATATTGACTACATTAGCCACCAAGTTCCCATGTTTCTGTAAAAATTATGTATCTAGAACCATATACCCAATGTTCTTGAAGGTGTATACAAGGGCCCTTTTGTTATTTAGTAATACAGTTTCACTTACCGTGGCATTTTGAAAGGTTGCTAAAGACCGATGCCGTAGTCCACAATAATCTAGCAAAGTGTGGTAAACACTCCGCTGGGGTACAAGCACGACTGGGGGATTTATCAGATGTTGTGCAACCTCGACGAATGTTTCGGCCCCTATGCATTCCTGACACTCTAAGGGAGCGAGTAGCATACAATGTGAAAATGACTTCGAAAATGGGGTTGGCAACCCCCGATGAATCCTTATTTACGGGGTTAGCAAAGTGTGGTAAAAACTCCACCGGGGAACAAGCACGACTGGGGGATTCATCAGAAGTTGTGCAACCTCGACGAATGTTTCGGCCCCTATGCCTTCCTGACACTCTAAGGGAGAGAGTAGTATACAATGTGAAAATGACTTCGAAAATGGGGTTGGCAATCCCCGATGAATCCTTATTTGCGGGGTTACCAACCACATAGAAAACGTCTCAAAAACGGACCTCACCTTTGGAATTTTGGCGGGTATTTTCTTGGGTCCTTCCGGTTGACTTCCGGTCCGTGTCTCCCGGAGCACGCGCTTATGGAACGCGCCGCCACCGAGACCAGTCAAAGACAGCGAGGCAAGCCCCGGGTATGTGGAATACTCAAATAGTTAAAGAACAGTTAAAGTATAGAAAAGATCCAGGTGATGCTCGCTACCCGTAACCTCCGAAGCGGAACAAGCCACTCTGCACGAAGCCTGCTTGTTCTCACCCTTCTCAGCATGCTTTCTGAGTCAGTTACAATCACAATGTGTGTATGTATCGTGTTCTCTATTAAGCGGAAAGCTGCACTGACCGCTTCCACCTCCATTCTTAAGCTAGATGTTGTGTCATCAAACGCCAGGCTCTCCTGCACCAAACGCCGATCATTAGCTTTGCTAAGAATCCCTAGGCACTTCTCCTACCTCTCAACACCGACCCATCCGTGTAGATAATCACATCACCCGGGCGAGAATTATCCTGAATTAGTTGCTGAATTTCCACTTCCGTGGCCCCTGCTGGCCACTCCCTGCACTCCCGGCTCAATATGATTATAACTCTGCATATGTCTGACTGCTCGGCTGGCACTCTGACCCACTCCTCTCCCCGCCTGATGTTCTCCAAGGGGCACACCTGTCTGATCGTATCCTCCGCCTGAGCAATCCATGATTTCCCTCTTATCAGTCTCCGGCCCTTAACTACGTCCAGGTCCTCATACAACGGGTGATCTGTGTCTGCAGCTACTCTGAGGTATGCCTTTGCCTCCATCACCTCTTGCCTACCAGCAACAGTAGGCAGACCTAGGATGTAAGGCATACACACTACTGGAATATCTCTGGTGCATCCCAGAATGACCCGCATAGCTTCGTTCTGTATGCGCTCTAATTTCACCAGCTGACTCTTTGAGACAGTGAGCAGTCCTAGCTCATAATCAAACCTGAAGGATCAAGTGCTTTT